>UCOM01000097.1:0-141100 GCA_900474385.1 Ormyrus pomaceus
GGGGTGAAGGGGGTGGGGGGGTAGAAAGAAGCGCACCCCAGCGGCACACGCGTAATACCGAACTCCCACACGCGACGGGTCCAGGAGCGGAAGCCGCGCATAGCACGGCGGTCCACATGTATGCGGTCGCCATGACGACGTCGTCGCTGCCCAGAAGGAGAGAGAGAGAGGAGAGTCCTTCGGCGTGTGTCAATGTGTATGTATGCCATCTCTCGCAAGCAACCATTTTGAAACGCCTGATGTATTGTGGAGGCGGCCGAGGAGATCATTTCGAGACGCGCGGCTCGCTTTTCAGGGCTCTGCTCCTCGAGGTGCAGCGAAGCTGCGATCGATTCGCGCAATTGGCAGCGCGATATATTGAGCGCGATTTTTACGTGGGGGGTTAGATCGTATACCTGCAATCGAGCCCGAGTTGACTTGGTTTTTATTGTCTGGGAAGTTTTTAATTGGGTTTCGATCGATTTTGGGGTAGAGTATTTTTAGGATTAACGGAATGGGTTGCTTTGAAATTTTCCAGCGTGCTTCTTGAGAATGACAAAAGTGATTACGATATTTCGATATTGGATTAATCAAAGTAAGACTTGTTAATTTAATAGATAACATATTACTCGACATAAAAAGTTCTGCGAGTGAAGTAATAAAGAAAAAAGAATACTAGACATACTTGCCAGTCCAGCAAAGAACACGAATTGTACTCTCAGTGCTACAAAAAACTTAAAAAGTATAACGGCCGAATGAAAGAATTTTCAGATGTCACGATTACAAGAGAAAACCGTAATTTCCAATACCAAAAATCAATCCTGCCCCTGCACGCAATCCATTAAGAAACACAAACCTGACAGATGCAACCTCGCGGAGCGAGCCAAGATTTTTATCAAATACTTTTCAACCGGTGTATAAACCTTTGTTTCAACCGTCTCCTTTCAAAGCTCCCGCTGTACTCCGAACGCGCGTCTTATAGAAACCGATAGCATCCAAGCCTTAATTGATCGGCAGAGCCGATCGCCCGACGTGGTCCCCCGATAACCGATTCCCCTGCCCCAAAGCCAGCTCTCTCTCACCATTTATCTTCGTCCGTCGAATAATCTCGGCGCATTTACTTTACTCTCCTTAATTACAATCATCACCGGCGGGGAAACAATAAAAGCGCTCGGCCGCTCGTAAATCGGGCGAGATGCTTCACGGTCGCGAGTGCACGGCGCTCTCCTCCGCGCAAGAAGAGCGGCGCGGCGTAAAAATTTCTCAGGGAGAGGGGGGAGGGGGGCGGGAGAGGGGCTCCACCTCAACAATAAAAGAGAGAGAGAGAGAGAGAGAGCCACGCGGGAGAGAAAAAAAAAGCGCCGGCAGACCACTGACTCCGTACTTTCGATCTTTCTCCGCGGGGCCGAAGAAAATCCATCCCGGCGGAGGAGAGAAAAAGCCGAGCCGTTACGCGCACCGCCCGGGTATGTACTACGTGCCGCAAGTGAACCGTAACGAGAGCTGAACGAACGCGCCTGAGAGAAGTGTGTACTTTGAGCGAGAGAGAGAGAGAGAGAGAGAGAGAGAAGCAGGATGACGAAACGCCCGGATTTACCTGGGATTTCGTTATTACTCCCTTTGGCGACGGCGGCGGCGGCGGCGGCGGCTTTTTTGCCCGGCGTCCGAAGGCTTTTGCTTTACATTTTTTCGGTCGCGAACGTCCGGGGATGCCCGCAATTTTCTTCCAGCGCTGCGGAAGGATATCTGACCCTTTTTCTGGCTACATCCGCTCCGGGAGTGAAACTGATTTTGCTCGCCGATCGATGAGTTTCGATTTGTTGTTATATATTCGTTGTAAAGTTGCTCTGAGTAGCCGAGCGATAAGCGGAGGAAGAGGAAGAATTAGATTTAAAAGATCTGCTTAATCGAGCTCTTGTAATTCATGTTTATTACTGAAGAAACTTAAAACAGATTGCATCCAAAATATCGCAATCGCTTAAAATCGTATCAGTGATCAAAACATTATTAATAAATTCATTTTTTAAGTAAGTAATTATATCAATTAAAAATTTCAAATTAAAGGAGGATTAGAATAAAGGATGAGTTTCTCAATCCCCAAATGTTTAATAAATTTACTCCCGTCCGTCTACGGCGAATTATGAGAAAATAATAGTTTCACAATAAAGAAAACTTCATGAAATCATAGCGTGTCTGCCGAGAAAAATTATTAGAATAGAGCAGGACTTGAGCCTTGAGCCGCCGATCCTTTTATAGGTTTACGACCGTCCATAAAGATCTTTCGACTTTTTTTTTCAAAATTTATTCCTTTTCCGCGAAAATAAGTACTCGTAATTCGCTTAGAAAGTATTCCCGCTCCGTTCGGAAGAATGGAAATTCAATTCTCGACGGTTAACGCTCTCTCCATTAAATCGTTAAAATCGAATTTCATGTTTATAGAGTGAAATTCGGCCAATCAAATAATTGTCCGAGTCATTTGTCTTTTTATTCTCTTGCAGATTTAAACAGTTCCTTTAACCCATTTTAAATATAATTTTTATTATTTTTGAAAGTTGAGTAAAGGAAATTCTCAGTCTTACACATATTTTTATACTTCTTGCGTATTTTTATTATTATTAATTTGAATAAAAATTTATAAATTAAATCGAATTTACAGATTTTACAGATTTAATCATTTTCTTTGTTGTTTCGTTTTGATATCCTTAATTATTTGCACGTATTTAAAATTAAATCAATAAGTTGGATTAGTTCAATTATAATGCTACTTTGAGATTAAAAATATTTCATTAACGTTAATTATTTACATTCGATACATTTTTAACACGTATTCTTTCCATTTTAAATTAAAATTATTATTTTTAAACATTGTATAAATGCAATCGAATTGTGATCAATTAGTCTTTACTTTTATCAAAACATTCACCGCGACTAAGTGATACGAAAAAATTCTTCGCGACATACTCCAAATTAAGATTACATTTACTTCTCTCCGTATTACCATACTCTCCTGCATGCAAAACCACTCGATCCGCAATCCTCATCAAAAATTCAATCGCACAAATGTAAAACCATGAAAAATGCACCGTAAACCAATTGAAAAAAAGAAGGCAAACATTACCAAGACATCAGTAGGCGTCGGGGCGCTCGAACACTGTCACGTTGCCGTCACGTATATTCTAAAACCCGGCGATCGATGATCGAGATCGATATAAGTCGCGGATCGCGCGGCGATCGCGCTCCTTTAATGAAGAAGGAGAAGACGTCCAGTTTGCTCGGACGCCCGCGACGTAGTGCCTTAACGCAAGTGGGAGCTGTCTCTCTCTCCTCGCTCTCTCTCTCTCTCTCTCTCTCTCTCCCCCGAGCCGTGTCACGTTTTCTTTCAACGCGCCAATCGCGCGTCGGCTTTTTCCGTACGCGTACACGAAAACCCCACCCGCGCCGAAGAGCAGCCCGGCCGTCCCTCTCGCTCTCTTTCTCTCTCCGCTCTCGCCTATTATACCCGAGGTTTTCCGGGCCTTTTCGAGACGATGCTCGTCGAGGAGGTGAATGAAAAAGTCGGCGGAGGATGTAGAACGCGATGGCTGGGAGCGGGGTGGGAGGCTGTTTTGGGAGCTGGATTGTTGGGTTCGGCCGCTGAGAAGTATACTGTACTCTTGGCGTGTCGCCTTGCAGATTTATTAATTTTAAACTGAACGCGACGATGGAATTGCTTGGGAAAAAATGCACGATAATCTTGTGATATTTAAAATGTATGTAAATCTAGTTACTGATTTTATAAATTAAGATGGATTATAATTATATTATTAGTTATATAGAAAATTAAACTACTTTTTAATACAATAATATTTATTCATGTTGCTTTTATATCACGCAAAACGACTGATCGATGATTTTTAATCTCTGTCCGTGTTTATCTTTTAAATTTAGCTCGGCAAGACTTAAAAGATATAAGCGATTCTTCCGAATTGCAATTATCTGATAAGATTAATTGTTTTTAAAGGTTATTGTCACGAATCCGCTTAGACAAGAAATTATCCAATTTGTACGAAATTTTAAACAAGACGAAGTTAAAAAAACCTAAAAATAAAAAAGACCTTTTCAGTGTAAATAGATTACAGTAATTTTCATTTGTCACATAACTTTGAAAGTTGTAAAATCTGGTTTATTCGGTAATTTACTTGAAAGTCATGCACAAACTTTATTAAAACCAGACGTACGAAACTTATATTAGAATAAAAGGATTATTACCGCATAAAAATTTTTTTGTTCAAAACAGTTTGCCTCCCCTATAAAAAGAAGCTCCATATCCCTTACAAAAAAAACCCCCATAACATCAAAATCAACCTACTTAATTCACACTTTTATCCTGCCCACAATTCATTCTCCCTATTATGCAAACCACCCAATTCAACCTGTGCATATTCCTTCCCCGACCCTCAACAACACCCAGGCCCCGAATTAACAAAAAAAAAACAGCACTCGTCGAAACGATTCACAAAAAAAAAAGGTACGTAGAGCCACAAGTGGCGGCCTCGCGCGTCGGCCAATGAGCCGGGGTAATTTACATGGGTGGGGAAATTTCTGAACTATTCCGCTGGGCCGAAACCACACCTCCGACACAAAAAAAAAAAAATGTCAGTCGACGAAAAGCATCGGGCCAATTGATAGGGAACATAATCGATAGCGAGAAGAGGGAGCGAGAAGCCAATTCTGACCAATGGCCAGGCTGCGTGAGTGCGCTCGTGCCCGACAAGGACCTCGGCCCCGATATCGCTTTGCATTGTCGTGGTTTCTTTAAGGACGAGCGGCCTTAGGGAGGTACAGGCCGGAGTGGAAGTTGACGGGCAGGTTTTCGGGGCGATTTGTGGGGAAACTCCGTTAATTACGGTGATACAAGGCTCGAGAAGGGATTGTGAAGGAGTAAGAAGTGGGAATGGACGTTTATTTAAATCTGTCGGTCAATTACTTGGGGATGATTTATCGAGAAATTGTTTACGTATGACAATCCAATGTACTTTTAGTCGGATTTTTAGGTAAAAATAAATTTTGGAATTTATTAAAAGTATGATACATATTTGCATTTGTACCAATATCGGGGCCATTTTCAATCACATAAATTTATCACAATGCATAAAAGTTTAAGTCGTTGTCAAAAATTCTATTACTATTCTAGTGCTGTTTCAGTTCAGTCTGTTTTCAAAAATTTAAATAAATTAAAATTGCAATTTATTAATTCAGCTTTACGTAATATAAGTGATACTATATTATTCTAATTTAAAGCAGAGAAACAGTTTTTTTATAATCGAAAAATTTGGACCAAGTAAAATAGAATGAATACTTGCGTAATTTCTAAAATTAATAATATTGATGATATTAGACATCCAGCTATAAAATACTTCATTTCCTTACAATTCAATTTCTAGTTTCTTCTTTTAAATACAGTAATCACAAGTACCTTCTTCCGCGACAACCTAAAAAACGAGTATCTAAATCAGAAAGAAGCCATTATCCACCGTTGTTTTTGTCCAAAACTGTACCTCCGACGCATCCTCGAAATTCGTCCTCGACTTCCTTCCCCCCCCCCTCCACCCCCGCTCCCTAAATTCGGCGTCTCTAACTGCCCTCGACCCCTCCCTCGCCCCCCGGTCTCGGGCGCGACCTATAACTTCATCCAGCTCTCTTTCTCTCTCTCTCCCCCGGAGCACGCAGAGTCCCCACCCCTCGCGCGCGCAGGGAAATACGACGCGTGGGTATATTCGTCCAGCCCCGAGAGCCCCGGCGGCTATTCTCGCCTGCCCCCTCGCCTCTTCCCCAAAATGGCGCCGCCTAATTCCGCTAATTTCTGCTCGCGACTCTCTCTCTCTCTCTCTCTGCTTTGTGAAAGCTCGTCAAGCGGTATAACGATATATCGCAAGGCAGTGCGGGTCAATCGCGTTGGATGCGCTTTTTTGCCGATTTTTTCGAGCCGTCGCGGTGATCTTTGTTCGGGGCTTTGAACTGGACTGCTTTTGGGGCTGAATTGACGCTGAGTGATGGTTTTCATATAAATCTATGATACGTTATGGAGTGTTCCTTACGTAATTGTTGGTGAAGTATTTTAATAACGATACTGTTATCGATTTTAGACACTGGACAGTATCATTATTTTTGTAAAAAAGCTTTGTAATGCTTTTGTTATTTTATTAAATTAATCAATCACAGTTTGAAAACTAATTCTTCACTAAATAAACACTTCAGTATTTTCATCTACAGACTGATATTTAAGTTTTGCCCAGAAATGCGACAACAAATAACTAGATTAAATATAAAAAAGAAGATGATGATCCAGGCTTTTTGCCGCACACTTTGCTGAACATTTCTGCTTTCTTCGCGACTGGCATCGAAAGATTCTTCGCGCTCCAAAAAAGTGCACGTCACGACGTTGGTCTTCCTTAACGAAGCTGCTGCGTTCAAAGGCTCGCGTATAAATTTAATTGGGATTGTATTTGAATCACAATTTGTAGGCTCATTAGAAAGAACGCCGACTACAGAATTTTCATAAATGAGCCCAGCCTCGCTTTCGCCCTGCACCGGCAGAAAATCGTGTTCAGCGTTTTATACCTACACGCTACTTACATTTTTATTTGCCTCCATTCCACGGTTACAGCGCATACTGCCACGTTGAACTACGGGCACTGACACTTTCAAGATGCATTCGGACACTTGGACATTCTCTCATGCCCAAGAAAACTGATCGCGTTTCATTTCTAGAGTATTAAATCCAAATCCGCCAAAACGTCGCTTCATTGTTCACGCGATAGAACTACGCATGATGACGTGGGCCTAAACCTACTGCTCTGTGCTAATGTTTGTTTTATACTCAAGCCATTCCTGAACTTGAAACAAGACAGCCAATATATTTCATTTTTATTCGTAAAAAGCCGCCTAATAATTTTCTTTTATATACCTTCAGAACAGCAATATCGTCATACGACACTCGTAATCAATAGGAATAAAAATGCGATCGATGTTTCTTTCGATACCCGGCAATAACTATTGGGTCTTCGGCGTTCAGATCAATATGTGACTCTACGACGCCGTTTTCTTTCTTCATGAAGCAATGAGCAACTGTTTAACGCGTGCTATTTGTTAACAATTCCGCCGCGGTATACGTGGCAGTGCGCTCGCCATTGCTGAAGTATCTTTTCCAGATGGATCCGTCGTAACTGTAAGAGTAGATATTTTCATAACTCTCAAAGTCTCCTATAAATCGTTGAAGAACTTGGCACTAAAAATCTTTTAATTTTTTATTTTGTAGACGACCAAGCCAGAAGAATCCAATGCAAAACTTTTAAAAAAATTCTCTACCAAAAATTAGAATAGTCAATCTTAATGTTCTCACGGACTGACATTGTTGGAAAAATTTATACAATATTCTCTTGTAAAATTTACTATCGTTCTAGTAAACTTTACAATAGTTTCTTGTAAAATTTAATATAGTTTTGGTAAATTTTACAAAAAAACTATTGTAATTTTTCCAAAAATGTCAGTCTGCGAGAACATTAAGATTGACATAATAATTTTTAGTAGAGAATTTTTCTCCGTGATACTCTATTTCTGTGAACAATTCCCAAATCAAATTAAATTTAAAAGAAAACTGAAATGATTAAAGAAAATGATTTTATTTAAATAAAATACACAGCATATCTTAAAAGATATCTGTTAAAGAATATCTAAAATTTTGAACTTTAACACGGAAATATCTGCGTTTATATTAACAGGAGCTTCAAAGTAATCAAGAATAAAAATCTGAATAAACTTATCTTTTGATGCTTGGTACTCAAAATAAATCAGCAGATAACAATAATTCTTTCCTTATTAAGTCTGTATGAGACACTGCATAATTTCATTTTCTTTCTTCATGAACCAGGAAGCAGGACTCAAGCGTATCTTTCGTGAATAATTATTGTAGAGCCTTTTTTTGAACGGAAATAAGATATTTATAGAAATTTACTCGATCTATAATGCAGTGGTTACCATAAATGCGGATGATTCGTTTTAATTAAATTGTTTTTTATTCTTTATTTATTAATCAAATCACATTTATATTTTCATATTTTTATAATGCCTTATTTCAAGTCAGATGACTATAGACTGGTAATAACTTAATCATAGCGGAGGCAGTACGCATGATTTATTACTAATTTTTTATAGTTCCGTTTGTGACCAAATGTTATATAATAATTGTAAAAATATGCCGTTTAAACTTTCTATTTGTAGGGCAACTTTTCTTTCTCTCTCGCCTCTACAACTCCAAAAAAAGCACCTCAAAACCCCAAAGTCCAAAAAAAAAGCTCCGTTCCGCAAGCAAGATTCGAAAATTTTCTCCCGAAAAAAAAAGGGAAAGACGGAAGCGGCGGCGGCCCGAACTCCGAAAAAAAAGGCGCTTCCCCCATTGTTCGCGGCTGCGCTTCTTCCATCTCGCCTGAAATTGAAATTTCACGATTATCGGCTAATTCTCTCGGCTCATCATTGGGCCGCTCGGCCGCGTTAAACATCTGTTATCCAGCCGCCGATTTTTCCCCGTTCTCTCTCTCTCTTTTTTTCTCTTTCCTCTCCTCCGCGCTCTTTTATTTTACGCGCCCCGCGCGCCGTTCTGTCAACTCACGTTCACGCAATTTTGATAGGAGGGCGACTGAATGGGCCGCGTTTTGTACAAGGGTGCAGCATCCTACCCCCTTAAAAATCCCGCGCGCGCCTCGCTTTTTATACGCTGCGCTCCTTTCCCTTTTGCTGTGCTCTCTCTCTCTCTCTCTCTCTCTCTCTCTGGCGCTGGATCGTTTTTTTTTCCTTTTCTTTTTTTTTTAGTTGGCTTTTCATTGTCTCATTTTCGGTGCGTTCTCGGGTCTGTAACGATCATCTCACCTTTCCGCTCTTTCACTTTTTCACCGGAAATTGCTAATATAGGACGGCTTTTTCTCCGTGGCGGTGCGCGGCGCCGCTGCGGTTTCGGGTTTTCTCTGGATGCTTTTTTCCGCCCGGCCTTCTTTGGGGCTTTTGTGTTAGGTAATTACGATTCGGATTCGAAACTTTTCGGCTTTGATCGGCTATTGGGCCGATCGATTTCATCGATATTGGCCTGGTTTTATAGCAAACACGCGGCGTTCAACTTATCCGGACACGAACGAGTTGCGTCGATGAAATTTTATTTAAAAATGATTACAGGAAATATTTGCATATGGAAAGGAAACTGCCTTCTTATAGTAACTTGGAATTTAAAAGCAAGCAAATATTTGAAAGAATAGTTTTTGATTCATTATTTAACTTTGGGCTAAAAATTAATTATAATCGGTAAAGTTAAAAAATATTTTCAAACTTGTTTCTAATAAAGAATCAGTAATTTAATTAAATGAAAATTCTTCAAACATAATAACGGTACGTTATGTATCAAGGACAGGATTACTCTCAAAGGTTCAATAACCCCAGAAATAATTGATGCTATTCATCCCTTCCCTCTAGTCAATTAATTAATGGTTACGAAAAGTAACTTTTTATTTCATGATTTATTAATTATAAAATTAATTGCAGCAGCCGACTGTTTTTGTTATATAATTTGAATTAAATACACCAAAAAACAAAAATACACCAATAAGTATGGATCGTTTTTATTCCATTGATAATTAAATATGAAATTTCATGCAATTTAATGCCACGAAAGAAAAGGATTTTTTGATACAATACTCGTATCAATTCTAGCATCAATTATGAAAACTTGGAAATCGATTTACTCAGACATTTACGATAACTGAATAATATTATTTGAAGTGCTCGTTTCAATATGCAGTCTAATTTTATCATGAAGTTAGAGCTAATAAGGTTACCGAATCCTAATTAAAAAAATCTTTGATACTCGAACACCAGATTTTAAAAGTTTGATGCTAAGAGCAACCTTTGAATAATGCAATGGAATTTTAATTTTTCAAGCTGGATTTATACAATTAATCCAGTATCGAAAAATTTGGTTTCAATTGCATTACAATTAGATTTAATAATATAAAAGTAATAAAATTTAAATTATAAATCTTAAATTACTATTTTACTATCAAATTTCCAACTCACAGTTCTCTATTAATTATATTAAACAAAAGCACCCAAATTAATTTGGTTAATTAACGTATTTAGCTAATTAAAACACCAGGCTTCTTTGCCAAACATTCTTTACTACGTGTCGCACAACAATTTTATAACATCTCACCTTGGTCCAAATCACTTTGCAGCCAGCAGCCAACATACGTTCCAAGCTCAATGATACAAACGTTTTGTCGGTTAACTCCCTCCTCGCAGCCCATCGGTAAACGGGCGCACTCTTACCTCTCGCGAACCCACCGCTCAGCTGCACGAACTCTTCCCGGCGACGCGACGCACACTCACACCTCGGCGAGAAGATATATCCTGGGCCTTCGAGTCCAGCCAACGCATAACGCCGCGCGCGGCGACACGACGTCTTCCCCGTAAAAATCCGTACGGCGAACTAAAGCGGGCGCACTTTTTCCAGCATCCTCCGAGGCTTACGCAGGCGCTCTCTCGTATTATTATTTAAAGCAACCCTTCGGCCGCCGCGTCGCTGCTCCCCCTTAAAAAACGCACAAAAGGGGTGGGGTCGCGCGCGCCGCGCGTGCTACATACACGTATACACTTACCCCGGGACTCCTTTTTGAGAGATTCGCCGCCGCGGCGACCAAGTTCTCTCGCTCGCTCTCGCTCCCGGGGCAGAGGGGCGGAAGGGTGTGTGTGCGTGCGCGCGTGTAAGTTGCTCCAGGTGCCGCCGGCAGCTTCCGACGCCAAAGGGGGAATCGCTGAAAAAAAGGGACTCTCTCTCTCTCTCTCTCTCTCGCTCGTGCTTTAGCTCCTTTTTTTTTGCGAGCGCGCGCTCGATGTGTGACTGTTTGAGAGAAGGAGATTAAGACAATGAGAGGGGGATGGATGGAGTTGCGTGTAGGGTCGAGTTGTACCGGAGCGGAGAGAACGATTGCGGCAACTGCCCGGACGCTTTTTTCACCGACTGAAGAGCGGCCGGCGATTGCGTCGAACGAGTTGAGCAGTTGTTTTACGAAAAGTTGATAGGGATCGGGAGTGTTAAATATGCGGGCGAGGAGTTTGGCGAGGACGAGAGGCTTCGCATTGTAACGGCTGGTTTTTGCTTTTTAAGTCGCGGCCGAATATTGAGAAGCGTTATTTAATTTGATTTCCGTCGAGTTTAATCCAATGTCCATTCTCATTTCTAGTAAAAGCCCTATTCTGGGCTCGGTGCACTTGGCACTTACTATATACATCGCTCTGCCATTATCCAATTAAGTTCTTAATGTTAAGGGTCGTTAAAATTTTAATTTACTCAGTATTAAAAATCAAATCTACTTTAAAAAAAAATGCAATGTCTGCGACTATTTTAAAATAATCAATAAGTTCAGCGAAGGCTACTTTTTATAACCGGAAGTGGAAAAACCTTCTTGTTAGAAATAAATTCATATTGATCTATTCTTTAAATAAATAGTTAATCATTGTTTTTTAGATATGACTTCCTTTATAATGTACATCAGAATTCAGATCGAATTAAATAGAGCTTAATAACAAATTCTATGATAAAGATGATAATAAGCAAATGCCAAATCGTAATGCAATAATCCAAAAAATTTTGTCAATCAAATACCGAAGACATGGGAAAGGTACACTTTATAAAACATCAAATCGATATATTCGAAAAACTCATCAATTTTATTTTTGATTGCCCAAAGTAAATCGGACACAGAGGTCGAAAGTAGAAGTCACTATTAGCAAAAAAAAAATACGAGGTCGAGCGGCAGTCGAAAAGGGGGGGAGCGAGTCGCGGGGAGGGATAGGGGTTGAAAAAAAGGAGAGAGACAGAAGTTGTAAAGCGGGAAATCTGAGGCCTTTTTCAATGCCTCCCCCCTTTACTATTTTTTTCTCCCGTTCAATGTCCTATCTCTTTTCGTTCCCTTTTTTGATTGCGTCGAATCTGCACCGACGAAACAAAAGACCCCCAGCCAAGAGTGACAGAGTTTTTCGATCTTGATTAACGAACTTATCTCACGATTAGCGAATTGATTTACTCGGCAAAGGTCCGAGTAGTTAGATTTAATAAATAATACAAAATTCGGTGTTATAAATAAACTATAATGTGAACGCACGCTGATAATTATATTGATGATTTCTCCGTTTGTAAATTTAGACATCGAGATCCATTCGGATTTCGAGGGTTTGTTCGAAATCGATTGAACATTAAATAATTCAAATAATCTTTTTAATTATTCAACAAATAAATAATTATAATAAGCAGATCACCATGGGCGATTGGGTTATTTAGCCCCGGGTAGCTTCATGTAATACACGCTCCAGGATTTTTCACTGAATTTCGTTATGTTGAAATTTTTGGTTGAAGCGCGCGGGCAGGTGGCTATTCGAAAATTTCGATCTCAAACACGAAGGTTCAAATTACGATCGTATTGCAATGCATTTTAAATTTAAGGGATTGATGCGAGGAAAACTTATTAATATGCGGCTCAAGTTGCGGAAATGCCACCCTTGCAAATGTTACAAATATAAAAAACTGTCGAATATTTTGAAACGTGTTAATTCAAACTGAATATACATAATATATTAATTACATGAAATATTATTTTAATTTGCAATATAGGTGGTATATTTCAGATTAATAACATATATATGGAAATAAGTACGTTTTTATAGTCTGTGGCAAATATAAATCGTCCTTGTTGCAAGCGTTCTTTTAAAATTCAATAGAAAGGGTGCGAAAACTGCATAACTTATTTGGTTTTTGCATTTGTTTTTCACTTTTTTTATAAGTCCTTTGCAATCGGGTTTATGTTACAAAAAATATTTAAACATTAAATCCTATATATTGTTATCTCTACTAACAAATAACATATCGAGCGATTTGAAGTATTAAAAAGCGCCTCAAGAGATAATGCTGTGCTGCCATCTTGCCGAAATGGTAGGAACCATTAAAGTTCTCTACTGGAACTGGCAGAGAACTGGATCAGTAAGATCTGATGGTATGAAAGTTCCATCCGATGTCGGTAAATACAAAGTAAACCTTTATTGCAGACGATTAATTAGGAATCATAGTCATATTGAAGGTACTTATTGAAGGTACAATGTGGTTTTACTTGCAATTTACTTAGATTGGGTAAGTTAAAATTATCATTGACAATTAAATTTTGGACTTTATCAATTATCATGCAATATGGCTAATCGCATTTAATAATTTAAACTATTCGAAATTAACATGTTAATTCGAATTAAAGGTATTGCTATTTTTATCAATAATTTTGATAAAATAATTTAAAGCTTATTCAGAAATAAAAAGCAATCGTAAAAATTCATATTTATAAATTATTTTGTGTAATTATTTACAATCTGTTTATGGCACGTTTAAAATTATAATTATAATATAATTAATATATCTTTTAAGTGCAGTTGTCAATTTTGTAATTATATTTTTATCCTATTAAATTAAAGTATTAAACTTTTTTTTTCTAAAAAATCTAAAAAACGATGTTCTTACTTTGGTCTATTCTCTACCAATTATAAGACTTGATATCTGCTTTATGACTTCAACTGCTATTAACCTTCTCAATTTTCAACTTTCAAGGTAAGCTATATAAACGAAGAAATCTTCGTTTGATTCTTTTTTTATCCAGTACAATAAAATGTAACGAACAGCTAATGATTGCTCTACAAATTTATAAAATGCTGTAAAAGAGAAGAAACTATTTATTTTTTTCCAGAGCATCATCAGATTGTCAAAAATAGTTGTTATACGTTAAAACAGAAAACTGCAAGTTGTACCTTCTGAAAAAATGAAGAATTCATAAATATTTTACAATTTACAGTGACTAAATCGAACCCCTAATCAATCTTTTCCAGCCGTTTTCACGCCTAAACACACCGCCCCTCGCGAAATAAAACAGTTCGTATTACCCGATTCCGCTCAAAAAAAAAACTAAATCAAACCTTCCAGAAAACACTCCTAAATCAATCAACATCTCCCAGACTCGGAACTCCCGCGCCTTTTAAATCTCTCGCATTGTTCCCCTTTTATATACCTCCCATGCAGAGAGCTCTCGGAACGTTTAATGGTTTCCGCGCGGCGCGAGATTAGGCGTTATTAAACCCGCGCGTGCGCACTTTTCCAAACAAGCGTAAAATTGAACCTGCCCGTATATCACGTTCTCCCGCCGCCGCGGAGAAATTACATTCGCCGTCGCGGCATCATTAGCCGTTTCCTCGCAGGGGGGAAGGGAATATCGAGACTAACAATGGAAAGCCAGTCACGTTTTTTTTTGTTTTACGTTAATCCGAGCCGCGGACTGTAATAAGCCGCTGAATATTAGGCGCAAATTTATGCGGCCGTTGAAATTCATTTGCGGCGGCTGATTTTCGGAATTCCGTTGCGGAGTTTCGAGGTGATGGCGCTGGAGTTTGGATTTGATGGAATCGTTACGCTTAAACGTTACGGACGTGTTTACGTCGGATGGCTTTAGACACGGAGTTTTATAGGCTGTAATGTTGCTTTATTAGCTTGGAAAATTCAGAAAGTAAAACGCTTTAAAAATAGCGCTCCGCAATGACGACCCAAATTGTTTTATGACTTTAGCTTTTTGTGTAATGAAATTTTACAGAAATTGAAGTGATGTGTGAACTTTTTAACGTTCTTTCATTTCGTTCTGTTGAACTAGAAAAAAAGAATCAAGTTTTTTAATAGTTAATGTAAAGATACATAAAAATTTATATATTATCACTAATTGTTCAATTAGATATTTTACTCGTTTTATATATAAAATCAAGTGTTCTACTTTTTCCGCAGTATAACAACTCACTTTACTGAATAAATTAATCTATCGATTAAATTGTAACTATACAATTTTAACGACTGTGGCAATTTAATTTCTTAATAAACGCCTAATACTCCTCCGTTTCCTCTTCAATTAGTTGATGAAAGTTAGTTGACTCCTTTTCCGCTACACTACTCGCTTGATTCTTGGGTTCCTGAACTATGTAATTATCCGAGTGCAGCATATATATATGTATATGAAACCAACTGCGTTTAATACGATAGCAACCTGCATAACTTCCACCCCATTCCAATAATCTCCCGACGAATTTGCTGCACGAATTATCCAAAGTCATTTAACATTCAGATGATTTACTGGCCTAGTTTCCGTAATGTTGAATATTTCAATGCATATATACCGCATTTTTAGCAGGTCGTGTAAACGCTGGTTAATGGGAACCTTTTTGAATTAGAAGGGTAAGAATAATGGATAATATGATGATGACATATTGCCGTCACGAATAAAGTATGGGCCATATATGCCTCCTTGTAATTTGTAGCTTCATTAGACATAAAGTAGTGCTTTCTAAACAAGATGTTTAGATTAATTTTTATTATGTAGATTAAAAAGTAGGTAAAGTACTATTAATAAAAAGTATTCAACTTTCTACAACTAAAATTATTCTATTGTACAAGATTCAATTAACTGCTTGATATGCAATATATATATTATTTAAAAAGAAATGATTTGTTTACGCCTTGGCTCCTTGGTAATATATAAACAATTGAATAAAAGTAAAAGAGACTTTCGGCAATCGGCGCACAACGCGTCTCATCTTCAAAATTCAAAATTTAAAGTAATAATAAAATACATTCTTCAGAATTAACGGTTCAATAAAACATTTTTAAATTACAAAAGATAATAAGTGAATTAACTGCAGCAACAAAAAATATAAGAAAATGGGAAGAAAGGTAAGAAATCTGTTTGCTCTTAAAACGAGGTTATGATACTCAATAAAATTGAACAAAATAAATATTTGTCCAAAATCCGACTGACTGTAATCCGGCTACTGACAACTAATCGAGAGATACCGCACGTTTTGCAAGAATTTCCGTGTCCCTATTGACTTGGTCCTGATATTTTTTTCAGTCCGAATTCTGCAACTGCCCACGAGCTTTTACGAAAGGACTACTGCCCTACCCTTTCGGGGGTATTGCGAATAAGGATTATGGAATAACTGGAAAAGAACGTAACTTTCCTCGTGGCTCCTTTGACATAGAAGCATGTAAAGCGCAGAAAAGGTTCAAGAAACTGAAGGGAGAAAAATGTTGAATTCCAGATTGATCATTTAAAAATTCATGAATGTGCAAAAAAAAAATGTAAAATTTTAAGGTAACGACAATCTCGATGAAAATATAAGAATAAAAAAAAAATAAATTTTAAATATATTAATAAAATAAATCTTAAATAAAGCGAATAAAACAAAGAATCATTTATTTATATAACCTTAATATATTGCTGATGTATTCAACTTAAAATTATAAAAGTATCAAAAGGTTTCCTCAGAATTTGGCTAAGAGAAAAATATTTAAATTAATCCGCATTCATTACATTTTATCGTTTTAATTTTCAGAATTTCACTTTTTTTACTTTTTAAAATTTCGCAGTATTTCTCGCAGTGAAAATAATAGGCACAAAGCAAGCCCGTGCCGGTATGCTAAATTATTTTGAATTACCTAAAACTAAAAAAAAAAAAATTTCCAAATCGATCGTTAAACGCTCCAAAACGCTCACAAAATACATTACAGAGGACGCAGCTTGGCAGCAATACCCGGCAATAAAACACCTGAGCCCGAAGTCCTCCCAGCCCGGCGTTTTTAATGGAAGCTCCTCGACTGACAAAAGCCGCGGCGAAGGAAGCAAAAAAAAGGGAATATCGCTCGGCGCGCTCCGCTTTGGCATCAACAATATCGCGCGGCGCAGCTCCGAGCGCTTTTCGCATCGTCAGACGCGGGAGGGACCTCCTGGCTCGCTCGCGAAAGTGGCCGACGAACGCGACTGCATGCTCCGCGGGCTCTCTCGGTGCAGATGAAAGAAAAGCGCGCGGTGCGTATACACGCGGCGAGGAGAGCCAGACGCGGGAATTAATGGAAGGGGCCGTACGCAGTCGGCGCAAGCACGAGCTTGCCAAGCTGCCGCGCGCTCAATCGCTGGAGGAGAAATGCGAAATGAAAATTTCTGCTTTTTCGCCTTTTTTCTTCTTTTTTTTTTTTTTTTTTTGTTTCGTCGGGCGAAGCTGGAAGTGGTGTTTGGTTCGCGGGCTGGTATTATGCGGGAGCGATTGTTGGCTGGTTGATTATGTGCGACCGGTAATTTAGAGATGTAGCCTGTGGTTATCCAAAGTGAAAATTTATGTTGCAACCGATGCACCGAGGCAACGATTCTTTGGTAATTTTCGAATAATTTCGATGTAGTCTAGAACGTGGGTCGGTTTTAGCTTTCAATGTGCGAGATTGGTTAAACGATAGCCTTCGAATTGTTTACGCGCGGAGAGTAAGAAATGAACTCAGAACACTACTTGCAATGCTTAAAATTGTTTTATAGCTGTTTAAATATTAGAACTGGAATCGGTCTTAAAAATATTAAAATGGCTTCATTCGAAAGGTTTTTACGTTATTGTTAACTTGGAAGCAGGTCACGAGTATCTAATAAATATAAAGGGATGAAGTTTGATCGATGGCTCACATTTGGGAACTACAGTTATTGACTTCAAAATAGTAATACGAGAAGTTTGAACGTTCATTGTATATGTAACGAAATCCCTTCAAGATTTTCGAAGCAATAGCCTTGACAAAAGTTAATCTTTTAGGTATATTGTACATAAAACATATAATTTCAATATCAACTTTTAATTTTCTAAAGAAATTGATTAATGTTTTCTACGTAAAACTTGTTAACGGTTCTATTTCGATATCCCTTATTCACAACATTACTTAAAACCTGCTACTCCAAAGGTGGTCGAAGGCGAACGCATCAACCCCATTACAAGCAGTGCGAGGCTAATTCCGGCGAGTCACGTTGCACGATCCAAGAAAGTGGGAGATCGCTCATAATTGATAGCTCGCCGCTAACGACGAGACCCATCGACTCCGTCGAATCGATCCAACAACCGTCTAATTACGCCAAAATCAAACATCCGCGAGCTCGCGCAATTTCCTTCCGCTGACAAAACTGTATGCCCGCCTGAGCCTTGAACTTGACCTTCGAACCGGCAAAACCGGCGCGCCATTTCCCCCGACGAACAATGAGCGTTGAAAATATAGAGAGAGAGCGCGGCTAAGAAACTCGAGAAAGCGCGCGGAGAAAAGCGGCCTTTTTTCGCCGAGTAACGTAATCCCCCGGCAAGTATCGGAGGCGGATGGGAACGGCGGCGGCGCAGTTAACGAGATGCATAATCGGATCCCGCGGCGCGCCTCGTGTTTCGGTATCCCCCTGCCAAGCAAAAGCTTTGATTGTGCGCGCCGCGTCGAGTCGAGGCGCGCGCGTATCGAATTAATTTCGCTGCTTTTTGCGCGGCTAATGCGCGCCGCGTTTTATATATATGTGTCTCGAGGTGGGAGTTCTGGGTCATCGGGGAGATTATTAATCGCTGATTGAGCGCTTGTTGTATCGTGTAATGTTTGTGCTTTTACGTTTGTTTATGTATCGGGAAAGAGTGCAGTTTTATAATATTGAATATCTTGTTAAAAATTTTTAAATTCGAGTTTATGCAAACAGCACGGAACTCGTTACATCTTTAGATAAGCATTTTTTAATAATTAATAGAAGAGATAGTCGGGCATAGTATGATTATTCATCAAAAATGATTTAATAATGTTTTAAGAAATATTTAATAATTATACTGAAAAACGTAAGTAAATCTTCAAAGAAAGTTTTCACGTACGGAACTTGTGCTGATCCATAATTTCGAATGCTTTGAATGGTATCAGAAAAAATAGTTATTAATATAGATTAAAGAAAGAAAATCTTTCAAATTCATGTGTTTTATACAATAACAATTTTCGCACAAATTAGATTTAAACCAGTACATTTTTTATTATTCAGTGTATAAAGTCTACCTGTACACTATAAATTTTTGGCCAATTTGTTAAAGCTCAGTTTTGACACTATTACTCAAGGTAAATTCTCCTTCCATACCAATATACAAAAGGGCCGCTCATCCATAAACTCGACCTGCTAACCGCCTGCGCGAACTGCCAACCCAACACCCCGAAATCCCCGAAAAACGGCTTCCTACAACATCCTCGGCGGGATCCTCGCTCCGCGCGCGCAAAACCCATCGCAGCCTCGCTCTATTCACTCCGCGATGTTACACACTCCCCCCCCTTCCTATCGCGGGATCGGAGCGCTGCTCGCTCCGCGCCGACTCGTTCGCTCTCTCTCTCTCGGGGAGCGCGTCAGTCGATCGCCAGTGCTCGAAACGCGCGCACCGTCCCTCCGAGAGCAGTACACACAGAGGCACACGTACGTATCGTAAAAGACCGCGCCGCGCCGATCCATACACGCACACGCCAGAGTGCCGTGCGCGCGCAGAAAGAGCCCGCCGACGACACCTAGCCGAGAGGAAGCTCGTCCTCGGGAGCAGAGGGAAGGAGAGACAGAGAAGAGAATAGTAGTGCGCGCGTCTCCCCCTGGGCGCAAGAGCCAAGTTTCGTCTCGCTGCCGTTGCCTTCGCCCGAAGCCGAGATGAGCACGCCGGTGAAGAAGGTTCCCATACACCTGCAGGTGAGTCCGAGCCGCGCGCGCGCCGAGAGAGCCTACACCGAGATGAGAGAGAGAGAGATCAGCCTCACCTGTTTGCTGCCGCCGCTGCCCCGCCGGCGTTATTGATTGCCGAGGCGCAAAATGCGCGAGGAACGCCTTTTTGGATATTTCCGAGCCCAAGTTTCCCCTGTCCGACTTTGTTTTTATTTACGAGTCTCGCGCGTACTTTCCGAGTCAAAAATACACGGGGGCAAACAAAACGATCGGGCTCTCTGTTATGAATGATTTTTCGAAAATCCTGCTGGCTGGTTCTTATGGGTTTTTTTTTGTTCGTCGAAGCCGGATCGATGGACGGGATATATTATTCTCGCCTCGAGAAACCTCTCTGACATAGTTAATTTTCCGTATTGACGAAAATAAAGCGGACGCTCGGCCGGGAAAGCGCGAATAGAGGCCGCGAAGAAGCAGATTTTCACGCTCCGCCGCTGGCCTATATAAGTTCGAACGTTTATTCCCTGTCAAAATGTCCGATATTTCCTTCTCCCTCCTGCAATTTCCGCATCGAGTTTGTCGATTCTGCGCTTTTTCGAGGCCCGATTTAATTCCGAGCCTGTCGGCAGTTCGATACGCGCATAAATCAATGACTGGTTCGGGGGATATTAATTATTCTTTTGTTAGCCGAGAGCGCGCTTAATTATATGAATGTAATGTGCGCGAGATTCAAGAGAGTTTGAAAAAATTTGACGTCGATTCTTTTTCGACGAATTGCAAATTTTACGAATGGCCAATATAAATCGTTTTCCTTCTTTAAATCGAAATTATCGCTTTTCCACCGCAGGAATTGATTATTCGCAATAAATTGCACTCGGCAGACAATCATAAATAATTCACTCGTTTATCAAAGCGGAGATAAAGCCTTTTTCGAGCGCAAAATTGCAAATAACACCATCTGAATTAAACGCAATCGCGTTTACTCGCGCAACAACTACCAGCGGCCGACCGAAAAAGGCACTATTTACACACCGACACATCCGCTCTTGCAGATCAATTGAATAATACGCGCGTCTCGCGCGTATCCCGAGAGCACAGCTCTCCTCGTCGACGCGGAATATCGAGTCGCCGCGCCGAACACCCCTCCCACATCCATCGGGCGAAAATCATCTAGCGCCCCTCTCGCGCGAGTTTTCCGCTTTTTCCTCCGTTACTCCGCTCTCTGCCTTACGGCATATTCCGCGAGGCGCTGTCTTTTTTGCGCGTCGCGCTCGTTTTATTTTTAAATGCGCGCGGAGACTGCGTAGTCGCGCGTGTATATAGGCTGTGTGCAGCGCACACGATGACCGACCGGTGTGTTCTCAGCCGCCGCCGCCGCCGCCGTCGTCGATGTTATGTAACTTTTTGTTTATCGGATGCGCACGTTTCTTTTTTATCCTCGAGCGGCCGGTCGGCTTTTTTTTTTTTTTGCTTGCCGCAGGTGTCGGGTTTGAGTTGTAACGAGATGAAGTTTTATGAAAGGTCGCTGACTGATGGAACGGGGCTGCTTTAATTTAGGAATGCGCTTTGCATCGAGTTTCTTTCAGCGATTGATGGGACTGGACGTTCGCTCGGCTTTTGTTTAACATTTACTGTACATTTTAATTGTTGAATAATAAACAATATTGTACAATTTCGAGATCCACGAATTGATTTGAGTAATCGAAGCGATAAGAGCGATTAAGACGTGTGCATTTGGTAATTAAAAAGGAATATTATCGATATTTATTATCGATATCATATATCTAAGATAATTATTTGCATGAATCACGATTTTTGCATCTTCCCTCTACATCTTCCTATTCATATTTACTTTATTTTTTATTACTTATCATTTCGATAGGCTTTATCGATATTGCCTAAAAAATAAAAATTTAGACACGGCAGTCAACTATACGATAAATTATTAATTGCGTTAAAAAATGTTTAAAAAAGCCCTTCATATCAATAGAATAAAATAATTGAAAACAATTTGGTATAACAAAAAAATAAAACCAAAATAGTAATTGAAAAAAAAGATATTTAAGCAAAGAACATATATTTAAAATTCCTGTTTCTTGAAAATTCTTTATTGCTCCCATAAATTAAGCTGTTATCCCACTACTAAGCCCAATGCATATTAAATACGCTCCAGGTATAATTATCCGCGAAGTAAATTATTTCTTTAATTGCCTCTTATTGGCAATCAAGTGCGAAACATAATAGTGTCCGAGATTACGTGTGACGGATTGAGGACGTTGGCTTTATAAATCAATACTTACAAAATTTATTCGAAATTTGTTGGTTTTACTGTATAATACAACTTCTGTTCCAATTTTTAGCAATGGATTATCAAAACTGTCTATGGAATTGAAATGTAAAAAGAAAAGTACCTGATGAGTCACCAGCTTTTTATTGCTGATTTACTAGATTTCTTGATAATCTTTTTTGATATCCTTTGTGCTATAGGATTTAAAATTTTAAAAGTAGATTGAAAATACAATGTATATATGTTTTCAATCTCTATAATTTTAAAATTTAAATATACAGTGAGAAAAAAACAATCGGTTTGCAAAGTAGATAGAGATTTATTGTTTTTTTTTGTACAAGTGAACAATAACCTTTCTTAAATTGCTTCGAACTACTTCCAATGTATAAGATTTATTCAGAATCTTATTGCGAAATAAAAATAATGTGCTTAGCACGCAAAAGGTTCGTAAAAAAAAAAAAATCGATAGCCTTAAATAAAACGCGGCATTACGTGACATAACCTCAAATCGTTAAACACAGAAGAATTCTTGCAAGTACTAGAGTAAGTGAATTATTTATTATGTACTTTGATGCGTTTCGCTTTGTTCAGGCTATAAAATTATAGACAGTTCCACGAAAGTTTAAAAAATCATTGCAATTTTCATTTATAATTAAAATCCTATCTAGGAATTATAGACCCGAATAAGCTCAGTTCCCAGAAAAAAATATACCTACTTCCTACAAAGGAATTCCGTTAAAATTTATCAAATTTCTCAGAAGTACTTGAACGTTCAATAATAATTACAACATCAATCGATAAAAAAAATAATCAAAATAAAAGTTTGGAAAGCCGAATTCACTGCCGTCACTTCTCCCGACCGTTGCACCCGCTTACACCCACTTCACCGGGGAAAAAAAATCAATTAACCCACCCGAAATCAAGTGTCCAACCGCAGCCCACCAAATACAATGAAGCCCCTGCCGCCCCTCGCACTCTCCCAGCATCCATAATTTAGCAGGCCATCACGAATTCCCCGCACTCGAGCCAGCCCAGCATAGATATCCAGAACCCTCGGCGATCAGCTGATCGACTCCTCTCGCAGCGCCAACAATCGACGCCGCCACGGAGAGCGAGATAAGATTCGCCGGTGCGCACTTATTGATTGCTCCCGGAGTGAGGGAGAGAGAGAGAGAAAGACCCGTGTGTCGGTTAGCTCTCGCTCGATCTTTAGCGCGGAGCTGCCTCAAAAATAGCTCGTGCTTAGGCGCGCGCACACGTATAGGCGAATTTCGCGCTGCCGGGCGATTGTATCGACTGCATTGACGATCATCTATCTCTCTTACTCTCTCTCTCTCCGCCTTTGCCGGCGTCGTTTTTCCATTATTAGGCGGCCGGCTTCTTTTCGCTCTCGGGAGGATCAGCTTTCGCTGGTTCGCTCAAAGGGGTTTGCCGCGATTTGCTGGCTCGCGGAATTTCTATTTGCTTCCTGGCAATATGTCGTTTCTGCGTATTCGGAAAAATGCGACGGGGTACGTTAACGGTTGGATCTCTTATTTACAGTTTTCCAATGGGTATTTTTGGGTCATAAAGTGAAGAATATTTCATAAAAATTTTACTAAAAATGCAAGACTAAAGTTTGTTTAAAAACTATTAAATTACGTGCATTTGAAAATTACAGCTGCAATATATTTTTAATTTTAATTAATTTGAAAGTGCACAAATCACATTATTCTCAAAATATATTTTTGTACAAGAAATGGTTCTACGCCGTAAGACGATCAATACTAATGTAGTAAATTAGGTCTTCGAAGCAGAGTTTTTTTTCTGCTTGACTCAGCAGTAACCAACGAGCATCGATTTTACCCGCGATTTAACATTACCCCTGAAATTTCTTCGCCAGATATCCCGTTTTTAGGTAGTCAGTTAAAGTTTCTGGGTTAGATTTAAAATAACTCCCAGTGTTCGTAGCGACCTACTTGAAATTTTATGCAATTTTCGCGACGACTAATAACCTGAATAATTATCTAATGAATTCAAAAATCGCACTTTACTCATTTACGAATCAGCCATTATGTTCGTTGCTTCAAAAAAAACTTGCAATATTTTCGTAAAAGAAACGATAAACCTGTTACTCTGAAGAAAACGTACGATCGGTTCCTCGTTTGTAAAACTAAAAGTAACAAGAGCCACTTGTTGCATTAGTAAATGTAAATGTTTGAGCATCGCGGTATCTTGTAACAACATCTGCGACACACGATAAAACTGATAAAAGTTGTGCAGGTTTACGGTAGTTCCTTTTACTATTCACTTGCACGTTGCGTTAACTCTACGGGCGAACAGACATTTATATTTTAAACGTTCTTCTCTAGCTATAAAGAGCTTCAGACTGGACCTTTCACAATTTATCCGCTCTAAAAAAGCTGCTCCATTTTAAAAGCTCCCTTTCGCCAATTTCATCGCGCTAATGAATCCTCAAACACCCTAAGCTCTCCCTATCGCAAACTCCGCACGCTCGTCGCACTCGAAACTCGCCGCTTTACATAATTTCCCCGACACTCGTCGCGCTCTCCCTTTAAAAAAAAAAACGGACTAATCAAAGTCCTCCAGCCGCCCCGTCATCCGAAATAGCCGCCGCTCGGCAGCACATCAATTGCGCCGGGCACAATAATCCCCCGGCGTCTCGTTGAAATTTCCATTCATACCGCTCACGTACAGAAGGGCCGCGCGCTCGCCGCCTGCTTTCCACGCCGTCGTCGTCAGAGGAGGTGGAGGAGGAGGAGGAAGAGCGTGTCAACGAACTATTGATTCGCGTGCCTTATCGCCGGCTAGACGCTCCGTAACGCGCACAGGCCAGACTCGGCTCTCTCTCTCACTCTCTATCGCGGGTAAACAAACCGGCGCGCGGGCAGGAACGATTTTCGAAGACGTTGCGCAACAACGCGCCGAGGTGTGGCCTTCGACGAGCTTCGTGACACCGTTTTTCCGTTTTCTTTTACGGAGTCGGGAGCTTCGGGCAGGAGTCGGGGAAGTGTTTGAGCTCCCGCTCGGGAAGGGATTTCGAGCGTGCGTGATTTCTGGCCGTTGGCTTTATTTCGTTATTGCTGCCGTTCGGGAATCTTTCAAAATCTTGGACTTAATTAAACAATACTGCTTTAAACGGAGAGTTAACTTTTGGTTCTCTCATAATATTGTATCACAAAACACGTGCACTCGTTTGCTACGAGGTGCATACTCCTCGGTAATTCGTTACTTTAATTTAGTCCATTTATTTCACCGCTCGCACAATGAGGCCGTAAAATTTACAGCTTAATTTAGCTAAATGCGCGAGGCAGCGTTGCGATTAACAGCGAGAGCAAGAGCGATTTATAATATATATATATATATATATCTTATCATGTTATCCGTAATTGGTGCTAATACTATCGTGCCGCTGCAGCTTTGAATCAGATCCAACTATTTTAGCAGTCGGTATACGTCTCTGTGAGTATAAGCTAACCGAGGCAAAAAAATTCAGCCGATCCAGCGAGAAATGATCCAGCAATCAGGATTCCCCGCCTCGACCCACGATGTTTTTTTTTCCTAATATTCATACAAAACTCGCGCTTCCTACAGTACAAATCGAGCCTCCACAAAAACTCCAATACCGTCATCATCACCGATCCCTCTAATATCACTTACAACCTCTTCCTGCCGACTCACTTCCCGTCGCCCTATACCAAAAAGTCCCTGCACACCGCAGCAACAAGCGTCCTCCTCGACGTGCAACAAAAAGCAAAAACAAAACACTCCCCCCCCCCCCCTTCCTCGTTCCATGCGCACTCGCATGTATACACACACGTACACTCGCGCCGCTAATCTACAGACACGCGTGGGTGGAAATTCAGCGGCGTTTCCACTTTCCTGCCGCGGCGCTTATCTCCCGCGGAGAAAAACGGCGTATGTACGAGTAACGCGGGTGGGGGGGGAGCAGGAGGCGTGCGATCGTCCACGGTCTAATTCACATTTGCAAATGACCGAGCGCGCGCGCCCGTGCGCCGGAAACGCGCGGCTCACACCTGCGCCCGCCGCCGCCGCCGCCGCCGCTGCCTTTTCTCTCTTTCCTCTGATATATACCCGCACCGCCGTCGAGGCCGGAGTGCGGAGGCTTTACATACTTGTATGGACGCTTTCCGAGGCTTTTCTTCCGTGGAAGGGAAAAATGATTTTTTTCGGGAGATTGGAGGGAATGTTGCCGGTTTTGGGAGAGGATGTGTGTGGGACAATGAGGCGATGCTGAATGATAGTTTGTCCCTTGTTCTCGATAATCAAACGGTTTTGATAGATCGTTGCATTTTGATGGGAAATGAATTAAAATAACGTCAATTAGCACTGCGGGATTTAGACGTTAATATTCGCACGACGATTTATAAACAAAAGGATATATTGGAATAATAAGTGTTACAATGGAGAAAATGTGTCGGTAGCAGGTTTAATGAACGTGTGCTCTTGTCTAATAAAGAACATTAGAACAATTACGTAATTTGCATATTAACCGGGGTACTTGATACACTTTCTTCACCCGTCATGTGCGCTCGTTCAAAATTCAATTTTCTTTTGTCCCGACGCGAAAACAAAGATGCACAATTAAGAAATCCATTCAGGTGTATCTTCTACTCGGAATTTTCACATGTTATTTTTAACAAACTATAAATTAAGCGACCTGCTTTCTCGCCGCTTCTCAGTCCGAACTTCAACAAAGACTTTATTCTGGATTCTCTCGAGGAAGTCTTTTGAGCACAACGCTTCCTATGCAATTGTGTTTTGATTTTTTCGCTCTTCGCGCAAATCTTGATTTGACATAAATATACGGTACTTTTACGGATTTAGCAAAACATTTTCAAAGGCCAAACGTTTAAAATAGAAACGAAGTTATGTAAATACAATTTTTCCCGTTGTGTATTTCAATACAAAATTAAGTATGTAAAGTGCTGGAAAGTTTAAACACTTGTGTGCAAATATAGAAGTACAAAACGGTACCAATTAATTATAAATTCTAGATAAGCAGATACGCATTTGGACATTGTTTACTTAAAAGAAAGAGCAGTAAATTCAGCGGTAACGTTTCTTAAAGATGAATTGAAAAAGCTAATTAATAGTCGCCTTCTATAGCTTTGCGTCTCTATTCTAATGCATATATATTTGAAAATTTTAAATATTAACTTAAGTAATGCAAAACATTACACATTTCTAAAGAAATTTACATTTTTCATTTTCGTAGAACCGGTTTCGAAAGAATTCTAAGACTTATTAGTACTAGGCAGTTTACGCAGAAAGTTGGAAAAATGAAAGTTTTCTTATAAATAAATTCCTGAAGCGTAAATGAGTTTCCTTACTTTTTTAAAATGAAAATGCGCTACTTTAAAGAGGTAGTTTAAAGTTCAGTGAGACGGCAAAAAACAAGTTTGCTATTCCTTTCAAAGTTCCCTCTTTTCGCAAAAGTATATGCACGCAGCGAGAGTTTGAAAAAATAATGACACTGAAACGAGAGCAACTTTTCGACACTTTTTAGAGTTTTGAAATAACATTTAAAAACGAATTTTTTAATTTCTATTATAAAACACTTTACAGTCACACTCGATTAATTCAATGCTCGCCACCGAAGCTCAGATTATGCGATCGCAAAAGGCAAAACAAACACGCCAACATTCGAACTCGAGCGGTACGAAAAAACTTAGATCGAACCCAAAAGCAAATCCGTCTGTGTACACTGATCTTCGCGCCCACGTTCCATTTGTTTTCTTTTTTCCGTCAGCGCTCGTTTGATCTCTCCTCCGAGCCCTCGAAAAATTCACTCACTCGTCAACTCCCTCCGTCAAAGAAAAAAAGAAACGAAGCGCAGACCCTCGAGAGAGCGAGAAGCGCGAGCACAAGTCTGGCGAACTAATAAGGCGCAGAGGGAAAAATCTCGGCGCGAGTCTTGGCTCTTTCCACGACGGAAGCTCCTCGTAAAGGCGGCGCGCGGCTGCAGCAGCTGTCTGAGACGGGAGAGGCGTCCCTCATAAGCGAGTCAGCGCTAATATTCCGTCCGCGGAAATGTGCTGCCTTTTTTTCATAGGCGCGCGAGAGCTCGCGCAGAGTCGGTCTCTCTCGGGCTGTAAATAATTCCCGAGGGAGCGATAAATCAGTCGCAGCGATTTTTCGGATGGTATGTGGCATTTTTTCTCCACGAGTTTGGTGGGCCGGTTTTGTTTGGGGTCGCAATGACTTTGTTTCGAGTTTTTTTTCTGACTATATTTTACTGTAGTTTGGGTAGCGTAGTCGAAAGCTTAAGCGACGACGTATCTCAACTAAATTTTTAATATAGTAATAATAGTGGTAGGTTAATTGCTCCACTTGTTTTTCGCAGCACTTTCTTCGTCTAAAAAGTCGAGAAATTAATTTTATCTCCCGTTTCGCTGCTCACGTTTAGAGGTAATAAATCAAAATGCAATCATAAAAGTGGAGTGTACCGTAAGCTTTCAACAGATACAATAAAATTACAAATTTAATCTCTCAAAGAATCGCCAGCCTCGAAAAAAAAAATCAAATTACAACCACTTCCCCGTCGCTTCTCGCCAAATGAAAACACGACGCTTATCGCCGCGCGAGAAAATCACAAAAACTTCCAGCGTTTTAAACGAATCGCTCGAAAAGAAACACAAAAAATCCGCTTGTCGACTTTATATACCGGCGTTCTATTCCCAGTCTATTCGCAACATATGCGGCTCCTCGCGCTTAGCTATAAATACCGAAAATATTCGGCTCCGCCGATGGCGGGCCGAAGTGCGCGGAGAGAGAGAGAGAGAGAGAGAGTCCTCTGCCTCTCGCGCGAGTTTATGATTGTCGCGCGCAAATATAAACATGGCGCGCTTCTACTCCGAAGCGCGAGTCGTTGCGCCAGATTTCCACTTTTCGAGTGCAGGGCGCGCGGATAGGAAGCGAGCTGTTAGGCAAGATATATATATGCGGAGGAGCCGCCGAGTTGCCAAGAAAAGAAGATGCGATTATGGGAGATAAGAGGAAGTGGCGTGTTGTGCAAAAGCAGACCGAGTTTAGATTCTATCGGAGGAAGCTTTATTGAATATGCGAACGAGTTCTTGCGATTATTTAAGGTTTTTGCAGGGAGATCTTTTGCCGCGGGGCCTTTTTTTTTTTTATTAATGGGTAATTAAAGCGAGGTGCTTTAATTTTTCTATGTGCACGAGGACGTCAAACTGGATAATTGTATTTATGCGGTATTTTATGCAGGGAGGGGCCAATCATTTTTTGCAATTAATTTTTTGTAGAAGAAAAAAAAGATCGCTGGAATTTTTATAACTATAAATACGTCTCTGAGAAACTAGACAGACATTTTCACTCTGCGTATTGGATTTTTCTATAAATAAAACACTCTATTTCCGACTTTCAATTTAGATTGCGATATTGTATGAAATATAAATAGATTAAAAGAATGCTTTTAAAACAAAGAAGCCAAGCGGAAAATATGTGAAAAAGGTAAATTTCCTTCGAAAACAATCCAAATTATACTTGCTTTGAAATTTTTAAAAGTGCAGCAAAAAGATATGATTAAAAACAAAGTCTGAAACTGGTACCAATGTCAGATAATAGTTGGTCAGAACGTAGAAGTTTAATTTAGGAATCCCACCTTCTCGGTGGACAATTATTTCTGGAATAGGTCAGGGGTAACGACCGTCAACTTCGCGCAAACCGCACACGCAAATTCTGCAGTTTCAAATTTACATTTTACGAGCCGCAAATAAAGCGCCGGAACGAAATAGAGCACAAAAAGCGCATTCATCGCCGCCGCGCGCCGAGAGTCCCACGATTTCGCGTTCAATTTCCCCGGCGACCAGAGGACAAGCCCTTCCACATCCAAAAGCCAAAACCCACGATCCAGACGCGCCCAAAAAAAAGAAGGGATAATCAAGACAACAGCGGCCGTAAACGGCACGCAGACGCACCGAGAGGCGGCGCACTTATTAGATACCGTGCGTAAGTCGGTAAGTACCGCTCGACCCGCGAGCGCGTGCACGAGTGCGTGCAGCCCGGCGTGTAGGCTGTACGAGCGTAATCCGCGCTTCCACCCACGCCGGGGACGATGTCGCGACGGGGCGATGACGCGATCCCTGCACTTTTCTCTCGCGGCCAAATGCAATTCGGACGCGAGCGGCCGTGGGAGAGTCGCGCGGTATCTTCGGCGCGGACGTCCGACCGGCGTCGCCGGGTTTTTGGCGGATTCGAAGCAGCCGGAAGTTTCATTGTTTATATATATATAGAAGATTATATCTGTAGATATAAATTTTAGTTTCGCGTGTTTTGCTTATTTAGTTTTTTTAAGGAAAGGAATGATCGGGGTGATAAACACAATTACTTTTAGAAGCAGGTATTAAAGTTTGCCCGAATAATTATATATATTTAGTACGTTTTTACATGTTATCATCAAAACAACGTATCAATTTACTATAGATTCTTAAATTTATAATTTACCTTTTAAAACTTACCATACAATCCAAACGACTTTCGAAGTTGTTAAAACCGCCCTCTGTTTTCTTTTACGCTCGCTTCAAAAAAAGGTTTTTTATCGATTGCGCGAAGATTCTCAGAACCATAACGCCAAACCAGTACCCGCAAGTCATAAACTTCCCCATGTGCTCGCGCGCGAGGCGAACGGCGCCAAGAAACTGCGATCGTTCGTATAATACACAAGCAATTTTTCGAAACGAAAAGCAGCCCGCGGCGCTCCATTGTAAAGGATTAGAAACTGTGAAAAATCAGCCGAAGCCACCTGCCGTCCCCCCTCTCCGCGAAAACATCCGCGTCGGTGTATTGCTCCTCGCTCCAGATTGCTAATTAGAATGAATGTTCGGCTCGAGCTGCGCTCCGAATTTATTAAAGTGACTAGGTCGGATCCCATTGTTCATCCTCCAAGAAGAGATAACCGATCGACGCGGCTTTATGTCGAGTGAAAATTTTCAGGGAAATTTGTGGAGGAAAATGAGCAGCGCCCGAGCCGAAGGAAAATTTATTTCCTCCGGCACGCACTTCGTGTCCACACTCGGCTGAACGCGGGGAATCAAGTACCGTTTCCTCCTCGTATCGGAGTGAAAACTTACTTACTTTCGTGCAAACTCTGGTTTTTTTGCGTAATCCGAAGCGCAGAGTAGCCACATGATGGTTGTTTCGCTTTTAATGAGTTTCGAGAGTTCGTTTTTTATGTAAACAATGCTCTGATTGCGCTGCATACTTTGCATTTTTCCGCTGTACTTTCGGTTTCGATGATTATCGCCCAATTAAAAATTGCAGCGCACTGTTACAGAGACAATGCCCTCTAATCTGTCCTTTATCTTTTTGCGATAACGAAAACAAAAGAACTTTCTTTTTTCGTTTAATTAAGGGATTCAATTTCCATCTGTTGGAAACTAAAGGAAACCAAACAATACCTTAAATTTATAATAATTATACATTTTTAACAACATAAAAAAAAGTATTAATAAACAAAAGTTCATGCTCTTTATATTTATTCACACTTTTTATCACCCGAAGATAATCAGCACTTTAACACAAATCAACGCTACGATTGTTAAATAAATGCCTTTGTAACTTAAACCGTACCGACGGAAAAACGAGCAATAACGTAATCGCGTGCTCGCGGCTGTGAAATAACTGCCATAACGCAGGTCGGATGGCATTTTTATCTAAAATACATCTAGACGTCAATCGGCGAAAGAGCCGAGAGAGAGAGCATGCGAGCGAGCGCGCGCGTCAAACGTCTCATTACACCCCGTGCGCGCGGCGGCAAAACAGCGGCGGCGGCGGCGGCGCGATTCCGCTTTGAAACAGTAAAAATCGAGCGCGGCGGCGGCCGCGGAGCGACCGAACGGTTAAACCGAATGCTTTGAATACGTCGCGAAATTGTCAAGCGGCCCCGCGGGAGTGGAGCAAAGAAAAAAAAGAGAGACGAGCAAAAAAAAGGAAAACTGGTAGAGGAGCCACGCCGCGCTCGCGGTGTGCGTATAAAAACACAGCGTTTTGTACGAGTGCCCGCGAGCCATTTCAGCTCCGTTATTCTTACTACCAGAGCGGCCCCCGCCGCGGATCTCTCGGCGTAGATCGTGATTTTGCTCTTTTGTATGGGAAGGCAACTTGTGCGCCGGACGCTTTTTGTCAACGCTTCTTGTGGTGCGCCTCTCTCTCTCTTTCTCCGGCGGCTCGCTCCTTCCTGAAAAGAACGCGATCTCGTTAATCCCGAGTTTTTAAGGGCCTGTGAGTCATGCGTTTAATTAATCCGTTCGTTTTAGACAGCTATTCTAACGATGCGCGTTTGTGACGCGCTCTTCCGTTTAATTAAAGAGTCGTTTGAAAGGTTGCGCGAGTTGTATTCATTAAGAGCCAGCTGTGACTTTGGTTATTTTTCTGTAAAAACATTGTATTTACTATCTGTGAGATACTGCAAACAGCCGACGGCGAGAAAGGTTTCAAAAAGTCATTATTTAATTTGATCATTGTTCCGAACGAGTCGCGTGATTGATCATTACTCAATTCATATTCGCATAGCCGTCCCAATTAATCAGCGTCAATAATATCTCAGATTAAACTGGCTGTGCGTATGGAGCGAGTCAGGAAGTGGAAAATAATGAATGGACGCACCCTTGCATTAATTGCACCGACTTCAATATCCTCCTCATTGAAGACATTGAAAAGATTTACATAATAGAAGGCAAATAAGAGTCAAGTCGGCTCTCTTTGATACGTTTGAAACCTAACGTATGTTCACGTTGTTGTATAAAAGCCTTACTTTTAAATCGTTGCGTAATATTCTTTACACTGTATACGCTCATGTCAAATGTATAAATTATATTGTGCTCGTTTTAATGATAAAGTAATTTGAACCAATGAATAAAAATAACTATAAACCAAACTTCGCGCGTTGTAACGTTAAAGTAATTTTAACTAATGAATAAAATAACTATAAATTAGACTTCAAATCTAATAAACATTTTAAAGTCGATGTAATTCATTATTTAACGAAAAATTAATGTTTCTTTCCAATTCTTACTCAGAAAATGGACTCATGAAACAGGAAGCAAAAAGTACTTCAAATTCAAATCAGGAGGCAGAACCAGTTTCAGAAAATTTACGCGGCAATCGCGAAAAAAATTAAAGCCAACCCAAGCCTCTTTTCCTCTGCTACAATATTCCCCAAGCAAAAAAAAAAAAAAAATCCAACCAAGCTCGCAACCTCAAAGAACCCCGCAGCTCGTCACAAAGCGCCCATCATCCGCGAGAGCGCAAAATAAAGCTCCTCCATTCCGCAAGCTCGGCGCCACTCCCTCCCCTTTCACCTGCCCTCGACGTTATAAGAATGAAAAGGAAAGTGACGTCAGCCGCGCCCGGAGACCCTCGACGGGCCAGCAAACCGAAGTAAATTCCGTCGCATCTCGAGCGGCGACTTCCTCCCTCGCCGTACATTATTCCTCTCCACTCGTCGTCGTCGTCGTCGTCGTCGTCGGGCGGCGGCAGCGATGACGAATCAGCCGACGGCGCCGCGACGGCGGCGGCGGCTCCTGGAAAATCTATACAACCCTCGCGGATGTACCGGCGTCGTAAAAGAGGCGGAAAAAAAAACCGAGCGGGAGGGAGGCTCTCTCTCTCTCGCCCTTTCGCCCACGATCATGCGCACGCACGCAGCAGGCAGAGAGAGAGAGAGAGAGAGAGCCGGAGCGATTAATGCCGAGAGATGTAAATGAACCGAGGGGGAGCTTTTTACGCGGCGAGGGTCGCCAGCCGGGGTATTGATATTTAAGGAGAATTTGGGACGGGGTGTCGAGTCCGACGGGGGTTGGGAGCCTTGTTTGCGGGATATTTGTACGGGATGCGTACGGCTCTCCGCGGGGGGCTGCGTTAAAGTGTGACTCAGCGGTGTCTTTGTTTATGGGGATTAAGCGGAGATGGGCGGGGGACGCAAAAAGGATTTGAATTAGCGACTGCAAACACTGGTTAAAAGCTCGTTTTCGCGATATTTTTTTCGAGGTCGAAGTGGAAACCTTTGGCAGATTTAACTCGTGATGTAGTGGTTTTACGTCAATTTAATATCTGAATTAAACAAAATTAGTACCTAAGAATACCCTTCTATTATTTTGTGTACATTTCTACAATGTCCATTAATGCTTTTGTTCCAGAGTGCACAGAATCGGTTGCTGATTAAAAATGGAAAAATCGTCAACGAGGACGGCATTTTCGACGCCGACGTCTACGTCGAAGACGGTATCATCAAGTAAGTTGACAAGTGCAATTGAGATTTCCGCTTCGCTTTCGGTTCTTTAAAAGCAAAAAACTTTCCTTGCCGGGTCTTAAAAGTTTGAATAGATATGTATTATCCACTTTGGAATACATTTCAATTTTTTATGATTGCTAAAATATTGTGGTCTTTTACTTCGTGACTATTTTCAATATTCACAATGGATCCTATCCTGACTTGCTTTTTGCTTTTTAGCGCTTTCTCGTCCCCTTAGAAAATGGACTTTGTGATTTTGCTGAAATCATGTTGTTCTATAGCAGAAGTTGACTATTGAAAGTGCGCACAAAAAGTAGGGAGTATTAGAGAACAGCTGTGCCTAATTATAAAATGACTGTGATCTATGAAGGTGACCATGACTTTGATGCAATTTACGAAACTACGTTGCTGTATTTTCTGGTTCGAATTGACGAAACTACGTTAAGACAGTAAAATCAATTTTAAAAATAAATTTTTCATTTCAAATCTAAAAAACTTAAATTGCAGAATGACATACGACAGTCGATAGCGGATTGTACAATATTTTCCAAGCTAATATTTACGTCACTAAAACAATGAATCTGCAGTTATCTCAAAAAAGGCAAAACAAACGTTATTAACGATTAAACATTTTGCAACCGAGCTGTAAAACGAATAAGCGTCAAAAAAAATCTGCACTTCCTCACTGCTTCGCGGAACGATGGTATTAGTCAAATAAACAGTTAGATATATCCTGCCCTGCGAAACAACGCGTCGACTCTGGCGTACTGCTTTGTTTACCTTTTATACACTCGCCAAGTGCAACGCCGTTTTTACTACCTTGTGTTGCCGGTGGAAAAATAATGGGTTACGCGCATTCTGCGGTAACGCCAAGATGTATTTAACGACACGCATTTGCATGGAGCGTTTTAGAACTGGAGGGAAAGACCGCAACGCTGCATGCGAATGAAGACAAATTGAGTTGGGGAATATTTTTTCTGCCGCCGACTTTGAACTTAGTTGTCTTGAGAAATAAATAAATTTTAAAAGCTTCTCTTTGCCGTATTTAACGATGTAATCGTTTATTGAACGTGTCGAAAAATTAAGTACATAAATCTGTGATTGCTTTATCAGAAAAACTGGTATGTTTGAAATTCTGCAATATTTTCTAATTAGAATTAATATATCTATATATAAATCAAGCGTTTTGATCACGATAAACTATAATACAAGTGTCCAAGAAATCACTAAAAAAATCTCTTATACGAATCGTCTCATCAAAGTTCATCGAACAGAGCCGGCGAATAAATCCATTAAACTCACACCGGCCAAAATTCTAATCCCCTTTCCAATCCCTCCGTAGACAGCTGGGCCGCAACCTCATCATACCGGGCGGCACGCGTACTATCGACGCCCGGGGCAAGTACGTGATGCCCGGCGGCATCGACCCGCACACGCACTTCGAGCTCGAGCTGATGGGCGCGACGAGCGTCGACGACTTCTACCAGGGCACGAAGGCCGCGGTCGCCGGCGGCACCACCATGGTCATCGACTTCGTCATACCCAGGAACGACGAGGGCCTGCTCGAGGCGTACGAGAGGTACCGCATCACCGCCGACGAGAAGGTCTGCTGCGATTACGCGCTCCACGTCGGTGTCACCAAGTGGGACAATAGGGTGAGTCGGGTTTGGAGTCTCATTTTCAAGGATCCCTTTGATGAATAGCTTCATTGCGGGCAATACATTTTTAATTCTTTGAATCACAAAAATATTTAACCGATTTCCCGCAATGAAGCTTTCTTTGAGTTCAAGAAATTTTTTTATCAGTGTAGGCAAAATGGTACTGGTGAATTTTTTTTTTTTCAAATCGATGACGCGTTACCTTACCATAATTCATAAATTTAAAGGAAACGGCACAGACGCATTTCCACCAACGATCTTATGACGAAAAAGCCCGCGAATCAGATAAAAATCCAGCCGATCCCCCGCGAAATTTCCCTGCACCGCGGCAGCACAGATTTCATTTTCCACGACCTTCCACGCCGTCGGCGCGAACAAAGCCCACTTTTTCCCGCTATCGCTCAATCAGAAAGGTCGCGTCGCGCGATCCACCTGACACCGCGGCGCCAGGCCGCGGAATCCTCCTTTTTTTTTCCCCGCTCCAGTTCGATATATTCTACGCCGCTCCCACGAACGGTGCCGTTAACAATGGCCGCGACGTGCCTTAATTGGGGTCTCTCTCTCTCTCTCTAAAATGCTAATGCGCCCGCGGCTTTTCAATTTTGGGCTCGCGTGCAAGTCGTCGTCGTCGTCGCCGCCGGCAGGAGAGAGATCCCATAGCCGTGTGAACCGACGCAGCGATGAACTCGTTTAAAGAGCCTCGGCGCTCGCGGCTCGTTGCTCGTTTACGAGGAGGGACCTTTTTAAGCTTAACTTGGCGTCCGTTTGAGCGCGAATTATGAGCCGCGGCTCATTGGTCGGTCAGTTGGAAATGAGCCGTAGGATGGGCTTTAAAACGGAGAAAATTTTTGCCGCTGGAGATGAATCCTCATTTTTGTTGCATTGAGCAGTTCGGTCGTTCATATAAGAATGTATTGACATTAAGTAAAGTACAATTAAAGTTTTTTTTTTAAATAGACGTTATTGGGCTAAAAATGGCACTGTCGTAACACAGAAACGAAAAAAAAGATATTCGATTCTATTTTTACAAAAGTTTTTAGCTTTTTACTTACTGCGATTCACTGTAGCATGATTAGCCTTAATAACTTTGAAGCTTATTTGAAACTGATAAAAACTTTTTTAGAACTCAGCTTGGAACTAAAATTGGAAAATAAAGATAGCAAATGCATCGCACCCGACGCACACGTGATAAGTGCAAATGGAACTTCTCTATTTTTACGAAAGAAGAAAAAATAAAATAATTGGTATCAGATCTCGCGCAACCGAAATTGTCGAAAAGTCTGGAAAAAACACTTTGAAAATCGCCGCGAGGTATACAAAGGTAATCTGAAAAAGAGAATAATCCCCCTTCCGTTTCGCAGACCCGGGAGGATATGGCGACTCTCGTGCAGCAGCACGGCGTGAACAGCTTCAAGTTCTTCATGGCGTATCGCGATCTCTTCATGCTGAGGGATCCGGAATTAATCGAGGCCTTCAAGATCTGCAAGAGCCTCGGGGCCGTGGCGATGGTGCACGCCGAAAACGGCGATCTCGTCTACGAGGTGAGTGCATATAGTTCCTCGTTGCGAGCGGCGGCCCTCTCCACCCTCCCCCGCGGAGAGGAGTAATTGAGCGATTAATTTTTCAACGCGAATTCATCTGCATAATGGGGCCGAATGGCCGGGAGGCTGGTTTTTATGGAAATACGCGGCCCTTTTTTACCGAATGCTTAATTCGATTGTTGCCTCGGCCCTTTATCGGCCGGCGGGTTCATTCATATTTATTGGAGTTTCTTTTCGACTTCCGGGTGGAGGATCCGATAAGATCGGATGCACTCTAAGCGCTCGGAGCTGGACGATGTTGATTAATTATTAATAAGGCCAGGCGCGCTTATGGGATTGTTTAAATAGAGTAATTATTGCCCGAGTGTGGGCTTCGTTTAGCAATCGTAATTCGAGGGGAAAAGGCGATTATACATAGCAACGGGTTGCGCAATTAACGGGTGAGCATTAGAAAGTCAAAGTGATTATAATTTTCCGGATTGTGACTTTGACATTGCTTTGTCGATCGATAAGCTGGGTTTTTAAATTTTCCGAGCAAAAAGATTTGCGGTGCAATCTGTTGCTGATCGTGCACTGTAAATATTTAGAAATGAAGCTTTTTAAACTTCTTTATCGCCGCTTGCAAAATCAATCGTTCTTTTCCAAACGGGTATCGACTGTTTTTACGTCGATCAGGCACGCATTACTCGCGACTTTTATACATTTTTTAATAATTTTTAAAATTAAACCTATATCTCTTATCTATAATTGTAAAAACGATACCATTTATCAATCAACGAGATTTTCCTTAAACATCCGACAAGCAATATCCCTCGAACGAAACCCGCGACGCTCAAAATCCAAGAACGCGAACGCCTGGCGCGAAACCCGAATCCGCCAAAGTGCGCAGCGCTCGGGAAAACAAAAGGCGCGCGCGCGCGCGCGCGCAGGTGCAACGAACGAGAAGCGAGGCAGGGCAAATGTGCGGGCCCCGAGGGAGTCGTCGCGCTCGCATTGTTTATATTCCCTTTCCAATTGCAGAACACGAAGAAGCTGCTGGCGGCGGGCGTGACGGGGCCCGAAGGCCACGAGATGTCCCGGCCCGAGGAGGTCGAGGCGGAAGCCGTTAACCGGGCTTGCGTCATCGCGAATCAGGTGAGTACGCGCTCGAACCCGACTCTGTCTCTCTCTCTCTCTCTCTCTCTCTATGCCCTACACGGGTGGAACTGTCCGGATGCGATAAATTTTACAAGCGGCGCGGCGCGCGGTGTGTGCACGAGCCGAGAGCCGCGGAACACCGAGTGTTCTCTGCTTCTTTTCTGCATGCGGTCTTTTTTTTGTTATCAATCGCGTTTGCGGGGTGTGTTCGCGGTGCGGTGGGAAATGATAGGTTGCTTTTGCGATCTCGTTGTAGAGGCTCTCGAAGGCTGAGAATTGTTCGGGATTTGAATTTAGTTTTCCGTTAAAGAATGTCGATTGATCGCATTTGCTTCCTATATACTTATTATTATTATCGGCAACCGTTTTTATTTACGTTGTACATTATCACTGCATCGAGGTCACGGTTATCCAGACAGTTCCACTTTTTAAGTTTAAGTTCTATCTTTTCTTTATTTTTTCGTTCTTCTCATTATCGATGTTATTATTTAGAGTAGAGCAAGTATACTTCTCTCTGTATGTCTCTGTGTATATGTCGCAAGAAGCATATAATTCGTGTACGCTCCGCAATAGAAAAATCCCGCTTTTCTCGGAGAGTGCACTTACACATTCATGCACCGCAGCTCTTCGAGCGCACCGAGCAAACTGTTTTTTCATGCACGCCCTCCTCCCGTCTCCGCGCGAATGTTATCAACCTCCCTGCTTTCCGTAGACACACGTGACGGCTTCTCGTACCGTCACGCGTGGCAATTGCACAAAGCACGCATACAGCTGCATCGAATGCCGTAAGAAAAAAAGAGTCCTAGTCCGCACGAGTATGTACGACGAAAGTCGTTATCACGTCCTCTCCTGGACGCACGAGGAGCGAAGAGGGGCGCGCGTGCCGCGCTTCCGAGTCGCTCTCGTTAACGATAAAGAAGAAAGGGGAGCGGCGCGTACATCGAAAGTGAGAGGAGCCGAATATGAAAGAAAAGAGAGAACGAAAGGAAGCCGGGCCGAGGTGGGTATCCCTGACTTGGAGCTGCGTACGGCTGAGCGAGACGCGAAGTATGGTAATATTTTCAGTAGTTTTTACCGCCTCGCTCTAGATGCTTTTGTTTGCCACTATATATTGACTCGGCCGATGGAATCTAGTTTTATGAACTACTTGCATCGATCGAGTTTTTTTTTTTTGGAATCGGAAGATAACAGCGCGTTCAGAGCTCCGCTGGGTGATAAGAAGCGCGAAAAAGGGGGCGGGAGATTATCTTTTGACACCTATACTCGACCTTTATTGGAATTATCCTCTTTGAAAATTAAGAACAGGATTTTATTACGTAGCCTATTATGCGAAGCGGCACTCTGGCATTTCGCTTATGTAACTGGTCTAACGATTAAAGCTTATTAATGGAGCGAGTTGAGCACCCGTTTTATATCGGAACCCTAGACGATTTATTCCCGAGAAGATTATAAATTTTTTCGAACACCCTCGTTCCCGAGGCAGTAAAAATTTCTGAAAAATTCACAACGCTTCTCACCCGACCAAATAAAACAATAAACCTCCGCGCACAAGAATCGATAAAAAAACCTACGCAGCTCTCCGGTCAGCTCTCTCACCTGCCGGCCCGGTCGGGCAAAGCAAAAACAGGTCCCTAAAGCCGCCGGTCGGACGTAAAAATGAAAAACAGGTACGCTGCCCGCTGTACGTGGTGCACGTGATGAGTCGGAGCGCAGCCCAGGAGGTGGAGCGGGCGCGCCTGAGGGGCGTCTGCGTCTGGGGCGAGACCCTCGCCGCCGCCCTCGGCACCGACGGCAGCCAGAGCCACCGCTGCTGGAGGCACGCGGCCGGACACCTGATGAGCCCGCCGCTCAGGCCGGACCCCGACACGCAGCTCGAACTCGTGAACAAGCTCGCCTCGTGAGTATTTATTTATGATTTTTCGAGCTTTGCAGGACACGAGGGGAGGAGGCGAATGGGACGGACGGTAAGCTTTTGCAACGGCGACTGCAGCGGGTTTAGATTTATTTGTCTTTTTGGTTGGGTTTCGGTAGTCGAGCCTCGTGTGGTAGTTGATTGAAGTCGGTGGAAACTTTTTATCGGTGTTTACACTCTCGTCAGAATTTGATTTCAGTTACTTATCTCTAGAACGAACTGGTGGATTCAATGTAGCTACTTTTCGTTTTAGACGTTTCTGTGTAATCTAGTGTGATGTAAAAAAAAACAAAATTTTATCTGATGCTGAATGCTATCGATTTTTAACCTATATATACATTTCTTAGAATAAAAATTGATTGCATTCAAGATATTTATATTTTATTACTATTTTTATTACTCGGGTGTAGTGACATGTTTATAGTTTTGATTTAGAGTTGTATACATGTACGTATATCTGTTTAATATGAACTCTTTAAAAAAAAGTGTTCAAGCCCACTCACACGTAAATAAATAAATTCTCGTACTTCCCACCGAGATCTTCATTTTCCGCGAGAAACATTCTCTTCTAATAAATCTTTTATCAAAATTGCATCGCGGCATGAAAAATTGATCAGCCTCGCGTGAGGACAGCCTTTAGTGGCTTTTCATACAAATCAAGTCTCGTCTAGATACGAATCCAGCTCGCGCGTCGCGCGCAGCGACGCAGCCAAATCACCCTAATCAACTCTGCAGTTATCCTCGCTCGTCGAGGAGAAGAAAAAAAAGCCGACTGGCGTCGAACCAGTCGTCAAACAGACGCCAGTCGGTATCGCTCGGCAAGTTTTTCCCTTTTGTCTCGCGCTACGAGTCGAGGGGAAAATCTCCCGACAATGCAAGAAAGCGCGAGAAAACGCGCGACGACTTTCCTCTCGGCTCTCTACCTCTCTCTCTCTCTCTCTCTCTCTCTCAAAACTTGTTTTTCCGGCACGCGCAAGTTCTCGAGCGACGCGTTTTTCCGCGGCCGACGATCTTTTGGCCATTAATGGCGATCTTCTCGGCGATTTCTCTGCCCGAGCAGTTTTGTAATTCCTGCTTTCCCGCGCACTGCTACTCGGCCGAGGGCGTCAATCAGATGTTTATTTAGCGCCGTAATCGAGCGGATACGAGAGAGATCTGGGAAAAGAGAGTGTTTTGACTGGCGATTCGGGAGTGGGAGGATAGTTTTGAGAGGACGAAACGGCGGAGCGTATTAAAATGTGCTGGTTCGGTTCGAATATTTGAATTCTTTTGTCGTAAATTAAGCTGTTAATGTGGGATTGCGGTAATAAAGTTTTATTTACCTGCCTTTTTTACTGATTGAATAAAGATGTTGATTTTTACGGGCCATTTATTGCAGATAAAAAGTACATAAACATCTGCTTAGACTAACGCGCGTTGTAAGCGTTTTAATGCGTTAATTTTCATTCATTTCACAGCTCTACATGAACTTTTATGAAAAGAAATTATCAACGGCATTTCGATCTTCGACGGAACGGTTAAATTTAAATCCGGCATTTAATCACCGATCAGAGACAAGCCAGCGAAAATAATGTTGCCGCTTTTAGCGACCGCTAAAGTTAATCTTATCGAAGCACTTGCAAGCGATTACCGTCCCTCTTGTCATTGCAGCGCGAAAATTCCAGGTTACAGCCGAGCCAACTTATCATGGAAAAAGTATACAGGCACGTTAAAATTTGACGTCAGACTTATATTTAAAGAATCCGCGCTCTATAAGAAGGCAGCATTGCATGTCAGTCAATTATACGCCGCACGCCATCGATGTATGTCGCAAGGAGAATTTATATATTCGCAGAGGAAGCATGAAGTGCAGATATATTGCAGTAGCTTGTATTAGGACTGTTTACAAGATTTAAGTATTTGAATGCCGCTTGCATGACGTATATATTATTTAGTTCTTATCAAAATGTATGTTATTATTCTTGTTAAATGTTCACTTTTTCTTCGACGTTCAATAGTTGTTATAGAGAATAGTTGCACTTCGCACGTTAGAATGTTTTTTATATATTCCTGTCACTGAACGCTTCAGATTATTCGTCTTCTATTTTTCCCATTCTTGATATTTTTAGTTCTCTCATTTGATTTTTCAACTGTTCATTTCGCGCGTTCCAACATACTCCAATCTGCTCATGAGAAAGGAGAGGACGGCAAAGCGACGGCGAACCGAGCTTGTCACAGTTTCTATTATTATGTAAAAAAGATGCTGCGCTGCAAAAGGTCCACGAAGAAAACCGCGACTTTCTACGTCCGTCGCGGCGGTTTATTTAATTTTCTACGTGCGCTAAAGAGACTTAATGCATTCGGCTTTTTCTCACCTTCTCATTTCATTCGCCGCGGTGATAAATCGGATTTCTCGTCGCTTGAGACGACTACATATACTTACACTTATACATGTATAGTTTACAATAATGGATGAGGCTAAAGCAATTTTTTGGCTTTTGTTTTGGAATTAAATAGTGAATGGAGCGTTGCGACATTTTTCGCTTTCTAAAATCTTGCCGAATAAAAAAGTTTTGTAACGCGATCTTTTGTAATTCTTTTTTTAAAAAGGAAGCCTCTATTCAAATTTCAATTAATTTCAATATATTTTTGTGAATCATTGTTTACACTTTGAAATAATCCATTCTCTCGCGAATAAGACCTATTATCGCGTGAGCAAAGTTTCATAAATCTCAATAAAAATTTACCTTTTTGCGTCCTACCAAAATTATCCAGTAAATTTAATACAAAAATTTTCACAACAAATCTACAAAGCTCACCACTAAAAAAACCCCCTCTCAAAAAAATGCAAACCGCGGAACCGCAAAACCGAAAAGCAGCGCAAAAAAAGTCGTAGCAAAACAAAGCAGCCCATATCAGCCGTATACACGCGCGGGCCACCATAAAAGTAAATCGCGCGTCCTCTCCTTCCTTCCTGGGGGTTCCGCTCCGCCACGAATAACTCTAACGGTGCTCGCACGACGCAGCTGAACTGTCCGCTGTACGTGACGGCGGTGATGAGCAAGTCCGCGGCGGACGTTGTGGCGACTCGCCGGGCGGAGGGCGAGCCCGTCTACGGGGAGCCTCTGGCCTCGAGCCTCGGCGTCGACGGCGCCGCTCAGTACGGCAAGGACGTCGTCAAGGCCCGAAAGTTCGTCACCGCTCCGCCCCTCAGGCCCGATCCCACCACCCCGATGTACCTCATCGAGCAGCTCGCCCAGTAAGTATTTGGGATCGACTGATTTTTCGGAGGAGCGTGTTAGTTCGACTTTTTCGTTTTGTGGTGCCGTTCGGCTTTTGGATTAGGATCCAGGTAGAGGACTCTGGTGTTTAGGAAGCTTTCAAGACGAAGTTATAGCGAGGCGTTGTCGTTTGATTAATGTAGTGGTAAGAGATTGATTAAATAAGTTAGGAAATACGTAATTGTTTAAAAGTCGGCGAGATTAACTTAATAAATGATGTGTTTTGCATTTGATAGTTATTCAGGTTGATTGTATAACTGTGCTTTCAATGCTAATAACTACAATGTAAATTAAATATTATAAGATCGGAATCAGAGTTAATTTTTTTATTCAATTATTCAACGTCATCCGCAGTAGCTATTTGTAATGCTGCAGTGATTGCTTCAGAAATTGAGGTATTATTGGGTTAAGCAAAGTATTCTATCCTGCAGCTCTTCAGCTATGAAACGTCATTATTTGATCGTCGATTGATAACTTGATGACTCGACATTGAACGATTGTAATATAGTCATAAAGAAGCGAAGTGTAGATAAATAGACGATAATTTATTACCGTAATTAAACTTTGGTGTTTCATACTTCCAGAGAAAAGTATTATATATATTAACTTTTAATTCGCATCTTTACGAAAAGTAACTTTTTACAATATTATGATAAAATTAGAACCCGTTCTTTATTATCTTTCCGAACGCATTCGCCATAAAGTCTCCCCAAACAGGTCACCAAAACGACGCTGCCTCAACTTCTCCTGCACAAAAAGCACTTTACGACGGAAATCCCCTTTTATATCCCTGCCGATACCTTGCAGATCCTCTCTCGATATATATATGATTCCGGTGGCTCTCTCGCATCGATTATGCCAACGGCGCATAGCATCGCCATAAAAGTTGGCCCATTAAGTCCACGCGATCTTAATTAGCAATTCATCATCTTCGCATTCGGCTCGCGTCTCTCTCCCCTTTCCTCCTATCCGCCTTTCTCACGCGCGGACGAGAGAGAAAAATTCGCCCGGCCGCAGACGCGCGCGGAGAGTTTTCTTTCGAGAGAGTCGGAGCTGTCTCTTTTTGCCCCCCCCCCCCCCCCCGACCGCAGGTCGCCTTGCAAGATGATCGGGGAGAGGTGATTCCGGAATGCGGGAGATTCAATTAGACAATAATCTCGTTTCTACGACTGCCGTTGCGGCACCGGAATATCGAGGAGAAAATACTTGAGCTGTGGATATTCGGACGGGGATATTGTGCGGCAAGTGTGGGTTATTTTTCCGACCAAGATTTGAAAGTTACTGTTACTCGTTTGAGCGAGGTTCTTCGGGAGCTGGTTTCGAAGTTAATTAAATCAGATAATTTTTCATTAGATGCTGTAGGTAATTGATAAATGAAATTGGCGAACAAGCTCAATCAAATTTTAAGTGGTTTTAAATGGTTTGTACCTCTGTAAATAAGTCGTAAATGAATAATTTCAAAAATATCAGAAACCAATTGATACTTAAAGTTAATAAACCTATTTTATCAGTATTTATATTTTGGATCGAATGATTTTCAAAATATGTCAACCAACGAAATTTAATCTGCTTTTATACGTTTCAAATTATATCACTATATTACCTGTATTCAACAATCCCCATCACAAAACAGTAGATAAAAAAACTAATCTCCACGCCTCGACTCTAAAAAAAAAACCTAGGGACGGCCTGCAAGTGACGGCCAGCGACAACTGCACGTTCAACTCGGACCAGAAGGCGCTGGGCAAGGACGACTTCTCCAAGATCCCGAACGGCGTGAACGGCGTGGAGGACCGCATGTCCGTCGTCTGGGAGAAGGGCGTCCACGCCGGAATAATGGACCCGTCGCGCTTCGTCGCTGTCACCAGCACCAACGCCGCCAAGATCTTCAACCTCTACCCGAAGAAGGGCGTCATCGCCGTCGGCTCCGACGCGGACATCGTCGTCTGGGATCCCAGCCGCAAACGGGTCATCTCCGCTGAGACCCATCATCAGGCCGTCGACTTTAATATCTTTGAGGTGAGCGACGGCCCGGTTTAGTTTTTTCGATTTTTAGTAATGCATTTCTTGGTTTGCATTTGGAGTAAGGACCTGCTCGAGATAAATTGTGGCAATTGATTTGAATACGGTAGAAAACTATGTATTATCGATACTTCTGCATTGCGGTAAATACGTTTATGGATTTGTGGTCTATAAAATATATTTGAAATTTACATACGGGAGTACTTGATTTACTTGCTTTTTAATAGAAAGGTATTTAAACATATTCATTTAGGTTTCAAATATAAAATTCAATCTTCTTTTTATAAAACATATCCAAAGGATCTAAAAATATATAGGAATTAATTTTTACTGCTTGAGTGATTTAATTTTATTATGCACAAAGTAAAACAATTTCATTTAAAATTTTTGCTATTATACCAGACACGGATGCTTAAACATAAAAATTATTCTATTTTTGATAAAAACCTCTATTTGTTACGGTGAGTGATTGCGCGAATCATCATAACAAAACGCTTTTCAAATTTAAATTACCGGAATCCGAAAGCTTGTAAAAAGAGTCTAGACTGCAACACTATCTACAATCAAATCAGTACATTTGATGAATTGATATGCAAAATAGTTCAGATGAAGTTTTTTTGATCAATTAACTGTCATACATTACAACGTAAATTATTTTAAAATTACAAAATTCAAGCTCTGCAGGCAAAAGATCAATTTTAATAGTAGCTTAATAAATTTATTAGAAAATGAACATACTTGATATTTAAATTACATATCTGTGAATAAAACAATCTTTTAACGCAAAACCCTCTTTGAACAATCCACAGGGCATGGAGATCCACGGTGTGCCAGAATTCGTCGTGGTCGGTGGCCGCGTCTGCGTGGACGAGTGCGACGTAAAAGCAGTGCACGGCTTCGGCAAGTTCGTCGAGACGCCAGCCTACCCGAACTACGTGTACGAGGCGGTGGAGGAGCGCGAGAAGCTGCCGCGCGGAGTCGCCCGCTCGGAAGCCGACGCCCGCAAGTTCGCCGAGGAGGACGCCGCGTTCGCTCAGGCAAGAGCGGCCGCGAGAGCCGCGAAAGCCGCCGCGGAGGCCGCCGCCGCGCAGAACTACTACCAAAACGGCAACTCGAACAATCATTTCGAGTCCAAGAGGCCCAGCACCATCAGCTGCACGCCCACTCTGCCCAATTCTGCTATAGCGACGCCCTCCGTCAAGGGACCCAGGCTCGAGGGCCAGAGGAATTTGCAGGATTCGACTTTCTCCATCAGCGGTAGGTTTTACTCGAAATGAAATTTAATTATCTTAACACTTGTGTTATCTTATTTTTCTAGTTTTATGATTAAATTTTTTTTAATAGAAAAACTTTCGAACGTACCATTTACATAAATAAATACTCTGTCTTTGAAAAAATTGTAAATACTTTACGTTGTGCATAATAATTAATGCGTAAATAAACAGTTTAATATAATAACAACCGTCCTTTTGTAATTACAGAAGATTCTAAAGAACCAACGCGATCCTGCATTCGCGTGAACAATCCTCCAGGTGGACGCAGCGCTGGCGGCTTCTGGTAAAAATTGACAAAATTTTTGATGAACTAAAATCAAAAAGAAGACGCTGAAGAGAAAAACGTAAAGAGAAACTAGAAAAGCTAAAGAAAAAGAATAACTACAACACGTTACCCCACCGCCTTTCATCGCTTCGAAGGGCCGGTCTACTTCGGAGCACGCGGAGAACGACGAGAATTTATATTTGAGAATAAGTTGACGAACTCGATATTCTATTCTTGGTTGAATCGAAATCGATTACGATTATTATTATTGTATACTTTGAATCAAATATATAAGTTTTTTCTCCGGCGCCCGTAAAAGAGGAAATTGTTTCTCTTTACATTATTGCTATGACTATACATACGTATTTTCATTATTCTTTGTACATGTAATAGATTTCTTGACATTGTTATCGTATATGTATTTGTAAATGTCATGCACTCGATAAATTTTATTATATTATTATTATTATTATTATTATTATTATTATTATTATTAAGTCTTCAAAATCTATCGGACAAAAATCTATTATAGATTTTTTTTTTTTTTTTTTTTGGGAGTAATAGCAATTCATCGCACTACAATACCTAATCGCAATCGCACACGAAACAGACACGTAAACACACCCACAAAAAAGAAAATTAAAGTAAAAAAATTAAAAATTATATATAATTGTACTCGCCTCTTCCGCTCATACGATAGACTGCTGATTGACTTATTCTCTCATTACTACCATCTATATCAAAGAAATTGAAGCTATCGTAAAACAAAAAATAATAACATTGTGCAGCTGTCTTATATGTTATTATACATTTAGAAACTGGTATTTAGTGGATTATTATCGTTAAAAACGCGAATGCAATTGTAATAATTGTTATGTAAGATGCTAAACGTTACCAATAGTCGAAAAAAGACGCGAAAAGCAAGATAAAGAACAGGAGAAACCCGTATTTATCTTCTTAAGTTACGTGGATAACATTGAGCGATTTATTTAATGCGAAAATCGTGCTAAAGCTCGATACAATAATTTGTATAAGACGTTTCGCGATGAAACTGTATCATCGTTACGAGGGAACCAACTAAAATGCAGACACGTGACTTTTCTATATGCGCAAACACTGTAATAACCCGACTGAGAATCAATGTCTAAAAATGGAATTTTGTACTACAAATTTTGTATGCCAATATGTGTATACCCCATCATACATCCATTAGTTTGTGATGAAAACCTCACCCAAAAGCTAATCTGCGCCTGCCTTGAATTTATTATGTTATTGTGAAAATATTTTAAGAATTTCAAAATGTGATCAGATATTTCGACCTATTAATTATTGCCTGTTGAAATTGAACTCGAATCTTAAAAGATTCAGCTTTTATCTATTAAGAGAACTCTTTGAATATTTGGCAAGACACGCTTTTAAAAGCTGTATAATTATGATTATTAGTATGAATGTCTGTTATGATGTAACTGAATCCGTATAATAAATATTAAATAATAAATAATATATTGTAGTTTGCTATTTTCTCCTCAGCCTAACACTCATCTAGAACCTCATAAATTTTAAATTTATACTTCTCAATATTAAAGTCTTTATTTTAAATTTTTGTAAACTTGTTTTTTAGTTTTGATTTAAAATGTACTAAAACAATTATTAAGTATTAAATTTATAAAAATGAATCGGTCACTTTTAAAAACTTTTTAATCTAAAGGTTGTATATTAAAGACAGGATTGAAAAATAATCCATCATCACCTCTTAAAAGAGTTATTTAATAATTCACTCTAATTCTATATTAATTTTTTTCAAAGTAAAAAATCAATTAATTTTCATTAACTGTACGATTTCATTTATTAATCCTCTAAAACACCCATCGCAATATATTAATAAAGTATGTCTCACCGCACGATTAAATCACCAAACTGCTCCTGCACATCAAACCGCATCCATACCGAGCTCCAAACGTCGGTCCTAAGTCCTAACTCGCCAAAATCAAATTTACAATAGACCAGCTGTGCACCCATACTTATATGCAGTGTGCACGAAGCCGTATAGGTGCATCCAGCAAGTGGTGGCACTCGTTCGAGCGCGCTCGGCTGTGAGAGAAGAAAATATTTTCTCCCCCCCCCCCCCTTCCGGGAAAGTCTCCTACCCTGAGAGACCACAGACCACTGCATCTGTAAGGTCCATTGGCGTGGTCGCATAACCTCGCATGCACAACGACCACAGGCGAGCGCGGCTACGGGACATGTCAAAATTTCTGTGATGTCGTTATTAAAGGTTAGTTTCTTTATCTCTAATGAATTAGCGAAAATAGTTGTTGTTGGAAGGATCAGGGCTTAATTCTAAGGAGGATTTTCTGTTTTTGGGATGCAAAAAGTGCTGAATGGAAGAGATTTTTTGAAAAAAGGAAGCGAAGCCTAACCCCTACCTGCAATCTAGTGTATTTTGGGAACGCTCATCTTTTTTTTGTTGTTTTTTTCGAAATTGACCGACGTTGTTATTGAGTGAGAAAGTGCAGTGAAAATCGCAGTATGCTATAGATAATTAAATTGCCAATACAGAATTTTTTTCGATTGTTGACATTCAAGAGGCTTTGATTTGCCTTGTAAATACTATTAAAATATAACGTAAAGTAACGAAAAAACGTTACTCAGTGGCTAAATTTTTATTTCAATTTGAGAATAATAATTTCCTTTCATATTATCAGTATAATTTCAGTATAATTTCTCATTAAATTTAAAACTAAGATTTTAATGATAGATTGAGGTAGATAATTAACATTGTCATGTTGATTATTTATATTTAACCAGTCTTTTATTACATTTAATATCAAGTATTTATGTGATGTTAAATATAAGTACACTATAAATATATATTAATATTTGAATATTTGACTTCTTCGCAGACTCAATTCACATTTGAAGAAGCATGGCCTTGTATGCGTCCAGTTATTTTAAAACTCTTGAAACAAGAGCCAGTCACACAGATAGAATGGCAGGACGTGTTTTATTCAGTCCACGAGGTGACCCTGGACGACAAAGGGCCACCCAAGCTGCGAGATGCTTTAAAAGAAGATATTATGGATTTTATCAAACAGGCTCAACAGGTATTTAAAAATCATTGATGTTTTAATAATATTGTGATCAGTAGTTGATTCATTGACAAAATTATTATATGGGTGTCTGTAAGATGCTAAATTAAAAAATAGATAAATATATTTTGTAAATGAATAATATTTTATTAATTTCAGAGAGTCATGGCCCATCAAGAAGAACAAGCCCTTTTAAAAGCTTACATAGCAGAGTGGAGAAAGTTTTTTACTCAGTGTAATTATTTACCTACTCCATTTAGACAATTAGAAGCATCACTGAGAGGTAAGTCAACTGCTAGCATACAAAAGAAGAATCAGCCTGATGAAAGTATCATAAGAAAGGTTAGTTTTATAGATTCTGTACATATACTTTATGAAAATAATATTTTAAAGAACTTTTTCTATTTTTTAATAACTATTTTTCACTTTCAGTTAATGCTGGATAGTTGGAATCAAAGTATATTTAATGATATCAAACAAAGACTTCAAGATTCAGCAATGAGGTTGGTGCGAGCTGAGAGAAATGGAGAAGTTTTTGATTCGCAACTCGTTATTGGAGTTAGGGAATCATATGGTATGAATTAAAAATAATGATTTTATAAATTGATTTAAATACTGTTTAAACTAATCAAAATTTATTTTATATAATGTTGCAGTAAATCTTTGCTCAAATCCTTTGGACAAATTAGAGATTTATAGGGATAATTTCGAAGCTGCTTACATCGAAACAACGGAAGCTTTTTACTGGGTAAAGGCCCCTGAGCAGCTTCAACTATATGGAGTAGAAAAATATATGAAATATGCAGAAATAAAATTAAAAGAAGAGGAATTACGCGCGCAAAAATACCTCGAACCTAATAGTGAAAGTGTACAGCTACTGATGGGGCGATGTGTTAGAGCACTGGTTGCTAACTTTAAAAGTGCAATACTTGCCGAGTGTCCAAGAATGATTCAACAACATGAAACAGAAAGTAAATAATATAAAAAAATCTTTTATAAGTTTTGAAATTCTTTTTTTATTTCAATCATTAATCTTTTACAGAACTGCGACTGATGTTAAAATTAATGGACCGAGTGCCAGAAGGTGTGACTCCAATGCTTGCGTATTTGGAGAAACACATAACGACTGCTGGCCTCGACGATATGATGGCTGCCGTCGATATAATCACCCAGGACTCAGAGAAATATGTGGAACGATTACTGGAACTATTCCGACGTTTCTCAACACTTGTCAAAGAAGCTTTTGATGACGATCCACGTTTTCTCACAGCTCGCGACAAAGCTTATAAAATGGTCGTTAATGATTCCTCGGTTTTCAAACTCGATCTGCCATCAAGGCAGAGCAATGTACCACCTCCTCCTATAGTCGGTACCATTGCGAGTCTTGGAATGAACAGCAAGCCCGGTAACAACGCTAATGGACAACCGGAGTCCAAGTGTCCTGAGCTGCTGGCTAATTACTGTGATATGTTATTGAGGAAGACGCCACTCAGTAAAAAACTGACGTCTGATGAGATTGAAAGCAAACTCAGAGACGTGGTATGTATTTTCTTCAATTTATTTAAGTATTTAATAAGAATAAGCTTCATTTTATCAACATACGATTTTTTTTTACAGTTATTAGTACTGAAATATGTTCAAAATAAAGATGTCTTTATGCGGTATCACAAAGCACATCTTACACGTCGTTTGATATTAGATACGTCCGCTGATTCCGAGAAAGAAGAAAATATGGTTGAATGGCTCAGAGAGGTTGGAATGCCAGCGGATTATGTTAATAAATTAGCTCGAATGTTCCAAGACATTAAAGTCTCTCAAGATTTAAATCAACAATTTAAGGAACAATGTAGAGCTACTATTGCTGATAGCATTAATATTAAGGTATTATTAATAAAATTAGCATTTTAGTACTTTGTAAGTTTATTCTAAATTGCATCAACTTTCATTTTCCTTTACAGATACTAAATGCAGGTGCCTGGGCAAGAGGTAGTGAACGTGTTACCGTTAGTTTGCCTCTTCAATTAGAAGATTATATTCCAGAAGTTGAAGAATTTTATAAGAAAAAACATAGTGGTAGAAAACTACAGTGGTACCATCATATGTCTAATGGCACGGTATGCAAAAACAATTTTTTTTCAATAATAGAATTTCTGTAGTCAGTCTTTTTTAAAGTAAAGTTTTTGATTAACTTTTTAGATTACATTTTGTAATCAAGTGGGTAGGTTCGATGTGGACGTAACAACTTTTCAAATGGCTGTATTGTTCGCCTGGAATCAACGACCTTTAGAGAAAATTTCGTACGAGAATCTTAGACTGGCCACAGAGCTGCCAGATCCGGAATTAAGACGAACACTTTGGTCACTATGTGCTTTTCCGAAAATTAAACGTCAGCTAATTACAGCGGATCCAGCTGCTCATAGTCCTAAAGACTTTTCAGAAGCGACGAAGTTCTGGGTAAATCAAGAATTCGCGATAATGTAAGTAAACATACGTGCTTAACCAAGTAAGCTTTTTAATTATTTTTCATTGTTATTGATTTTATTTATTTTTTATTTACTTTTCTTTAGAAAAAATGGAAAATTACAAAAACGAGGAAAAATTAATCTGATAGGTCGGCTACAACTATCGACTGAAAGGAGCAAAGAAGAGGATAATCAGTCTATTGTTCAACTTAGGATATTACGTGTACAAGTGAGTTACTCGAATTTTAAAGTTTTATCACATCTGCTCTCGCAACTGATTAAAATTAAAATTTTGATTTATAGGAAGCAATTATTAAGATTCTAAAGATGCGAAAGAAGATTACTAATAGTCAACTGCAAACAGAATTAGTTGATATATTGAAGAATATGTTTTTACCAAGTAAAAAAATGATCAAGGAGCAAATTGAGTGGCTTATTGAGCATAAATATATCCGAAGGCATGATAATGATATAAACACTTTCGTATATATGGCATAACGTTAATTATGCGTGAAAATTGCTCGAATTAGTTCTCAACTGATACTATATTTTTGTAATATCTTGAGTTGTGTTTGCAGAGCCTGAAGTTAAAACTTTGGCACATTTGCAAGTTGGGTATTGAATAAGAAGATTCTTATTTGCAATATCATGCTGCTTTGATGCAGTTGCAGCTATAATAGATGATGGTGACTTTTTTGCTAAAAAGATTGCGAGGGTCTAGGTCGCTTTAAAATTTATGAAATGGACAAAATGAATCCTTGACATGATAAATTGTACATGCATTTGTAAGGTAGCAGTTATAGTTTTGAATAATTTTAGGCTAAATAAAATATACATAAGTTCTTAAGATTCTTTTTCTCAGCCGCTTCACTTGCAACTGTGATTTTAAAGTGACCGCCCAGAATTTTATTTCCTGTGTATGCAAATATTGTCTTCTGTAAAATATAAATAATACTCAGAAAAAAAATTATGTATAAACTAAGTTTGTTTATCTATTAATATTGCAGCAATGTAAAGACTCTTGAGTATTAATGAATTTGGATTTTAATTTTTCGTTCCTATAGAATTATTCAATTTTTTTCACTAATTATAAGTACACACAAATTTCCTATGTGTATATAAATGGCTTATTATAAAATACTAATGATATAATTGTTAAACTGCAAGAAAAATATACCAATATTAGAATAATTTTTCGACAAATAAATTAAGTTTCAAAAAGATTACTTTTTTTAATTCAATTATTTTGACATTTCATTTAATAAAGTGTTATTGAAGGATTCACTTTCACATTGTATTCTATATAAGTTTCACAACATACATAATTTTTTTTCCGGGATCAATAAACTGTTTTCTATTTTAAAAAAACTCATTAATATAAGTCTGCAGTAGCAGCGCTCTATTTATGAAAAATAAGGCAGCTTGATAAATTGGATGAAGGTGCAGCGTCCAGCCTTTCATGAAAATAATGAAAATCATGGCCTAAATCTCAAAAGAACTTTTTTTATCATTAATTTTTTTTTTTAATTTTGAATTAAGGGGTAAAATATTTGAATATAAAACTATTTAAACTTCTACTTAATAGTAAGATGATTGCCTTGATTTTTAATAAAATTTTAGACGTTACTTTTTATCTGATGATGGCAGGTTCTACAAATTTTTAAAGTCTGACAATTATTTTTTATGATATGTACTTAAAGTTCAGTTGAAACTTTAGATTAATTAACGACTTTTGATTCTGAATATCAAGAAATTTCTTTTTAATTTCGATTGTACTTAGTTTCTAAAACACTGGATGGTATTAGTGATGATCAAAAGTTTTAAGTTTAAGAAATATGTATTTGAAGAGTATCATTCTTTTGTCAATTATACCTTCTTCAGTGCAGTGAACAACAAAGATTTGTATAAAGCCTTTGTAATATTTAAATGTTGAGAATATCGAAGTGTAAGAAACTAAATTGAAACATTTGGATTAAAAATTTACGTTTTTTTTAAATTCTCCTTTATGCTTTACCGTAGTTGTAATTTAAAAAAAATTCTAAATACCTATTCCTTCTTTTCTTTTTTAATTTCAAAAATGTTTACGTGAATTAAAAGTTTGATCACTTCTAAAAATTAAAAAATTTATTAAAGAATAAATTAAGACTAAACTTAAACTTTTATTTTAAATAAAAAATTCGATTGTTTTTGGTTTTGCAATTCTTTTTATTTAAAGCCACTTTTAAAAAAATTAAATTACAACAATTTTATATTCTTATCAAGAAGCAAAATAATTAAATCAATCAAAAAGTAACGAGACTATTCTCATCTAATAAAATCTAATTTATATTACCCATTGTAGCATAAATTATTTAGATCTGTCAACCATAGGGTAATGTTTATGTTAAAGAAAATTATAAACAATTAATGTATCATTTATTTACATTTTTCCATCAAAACTGACACATTATTTCTACTATATAATCTCTTTTAATAACAGATCCTTCACTTGCGTTGGACTCTCTTTGATACAATTTCTTTTGCATTGTTTTAAGTACGTATAACTCAGACTTTGCTGTGCGGTGGGTTTAAGACTCGCTGCACCCTAAGTAAAAAGGAAAAGTAAAGCATATGTACCCATTCTCCTTTTATCTTTTTTTTTCTTTATGCATATGCCACATACATATGCGTTTTACGTATACGTACATACATATATACACATATTCACAAGTAATAATGAAATACACTCATACCATAAACTTTCGGTGTTGAACATCTTATATTTTTTTTTATAACGCTTATCGCTTCATTTACATAAATAGTTGCACAAATTTGTCGAAGTAACCCCACGAAAAAATTGGATCACACTTCGGTTACAGGTACGACTGACAGTGTTCCAAAAGGTTTAGATTTTTTCTGAATTTTTTTCTCTTAAATTTATGCAAAATTCGTGAACAATCACTTTAATATTTACCATAGAATTTTTTTTCTCGGGGTTTAACGCACTTCACATCATGAGTATGCCTTTCGCGGATTTCTACTTTTTTCATTGATACAATGTTCGTTGAAGTTTATTACATGATTAAATAGGAAAGATCTAAGCTAAACATAATTAGTTTTTTTAAATAAAAATTACAAAATAAGGAAACAACTTTGCACGGCAATTGCAGCACAAGCCATTTAAAGATTGAGATTTATTCCCTCTTTTCATTTCAGTATCTGTGGGAAGTTAAAGTTTTCTACTTGTGGACAGATATATATTTTTATCGTGTATCGAAGATCAATATGTAGCTTAAATTGGAGTAAACAATTCTAAAGCTCTATAGTTTAGTTTTATTATAAAAAAATACTATTTCACCGTTGACTTGTTTGATCGAGTAATCCGTTTCGTGAAATGAATACATCTTAAAACTAATGTTTTCCAGAAATAATACAGTGAATCGGGAACAAGGGAAGTACACCTCATCGCATAATTATAAAACGATTTTCAATGTATAATCATAAAACCAATTATTAATATTAACATTTTTTAAAGATCGATTTTTGCCTCTTCAAATACTAGATAACACTAAAAAAAACTCGCACGAGAGAAGTGGGCCATCGAATAGGGAGGCGACCAAACATTTAACACGTTCCATTGGTTTAAGATTTGAAAAACGACTATCAGAAAAATTTCTCTAGAGTCTAAGTATTACATTTAACAACTTGTATTAGTTTTCTTACTTGTTACGATCATTTTTCGTTAGATTAAGAGACTGTCAGTATTAATTTCGACTCAATTTCTGTTTATATATATATATATACGCGAAATTTGATTGTTCAAAATGCTCATTACGATATTACGTAGGTTTCACTTCTAAGTTTTCTACAGAAGCAGAAAACGTTCATTGATATTTAGATTGAAATATATTTATTTATATATATAGTTTTATGTATACTAAAAAGTCTGACCAATCTATGCCAGTTTTATTTTTGTTTAATATGCACAAAGACTGTATAAAACTAATTCTTCTGTCGTTACGAAAATAATCGATCATGTGTATTGGAGCACAGCACTAACACTTCCCTTTCATATCTCATGTTTCCTCTACATTTATTAAATTCTTAAAATACCCGAAAGAATAGTCGAAAGTGTCAATGATGCGTTCGAAAACTTTTATAGCCATCAATGACCTTTTCGCTTTCAATTCCTAAGTAACGCATGCCACTAAAAAGTCAGTTTATTTATTTTCTCGTTAGGCAGCCATTTGTTAAATATTTGTATTCAAATGACTAATATCGTGGAGAAAATTGTGTACAAGTATATTAAGTATATAAGTAAATAATTGCATAAAAGAAATAATTACTATAAAAATCTTTCTGAAAATTAAATTAATTTTCATTCTTGTTTTCGAAGATTTTTACATTTTAAAGATTTTTGTAGTATGATATTATTCAGTCGTAAATAAAATATATACAGAATACATAATTGTACATAACTTTCCCCATTTTTTGCAGCATGTTACGAAGGGGATAAGACTGGAATCTAAAATCTGAGAAATCAAAATTATTCCCGTTAAATACAATTAAATTTAGAAATACAATTCGTATGTATTTATACAAACAATGATGTGCAGAGATCCTTTTTTTCGTTTTAAAAAGTTCTTCTTTGAGCAAATTTATTTATTTGAAAATTTATCACAAAATTATATAAAAATCAGGAAAACATACCATCTGTCGTGATGCTGAACTTTTCCAGATTTACAAAAACTTAGAATTAGATTTGATTTGATAAAATTACGCGCGAAACCTTCAAATAAATCTGATATTAATTTAAATATAGTCTTATTTGTGATCTCGATTTTTTAACGTCCCCTGCATTTTATCCCCTGTTTAGCATTTAAATATACCCGTGAGAGATTTTACAACATTCTCAGAGTACACAAAAAAGCTGACCAGCAGCGCGATTTGCGTGCAATATTTTTTTTTATAACATTGATTATCTTAACATTCAAGCCCTGTTTTACATCTTCCATTAATCTGACACCATAACATCGATGACAATACGGCTTGATTTTATAATAGAACAACTGGAATTATTAACATGCCCATATTCTTAATTTACTTGATTTTTTATTTGCTTACGTTTAATGATAAAGAACAATTTTTGCCGCTTGGATGGATCGTTTAATTATGTGTACGTACGAATTATTAATTTTATATAGAACAGACGGCAAAGGAAGAGTGCTTTTCATATTTTTGGTTTATGACAGGACCTCGAGTAATTTTTTGTAATATTTTTACTTTGTTTATCAGATTTCATTTTTTGTAAATCTCATATTTTGAAAAACATTTATCTTCTTAAAAGTATTGTAACATTTTTAAAATATGTACAAATAAAATAAACTTTTAAGATATAAAAGTAATTAAAGAATCAATTTTTAATATAAATCTCTAGAATATTATTGTTTTAACAATTTTTGAAAAACTTTAGAAAAAGTTTATCCTTTACTTACTATTTTCGTTGTTTGAAGATTGGTACAAAACTCAAAGAAATAAAAAGACTAACTTATAAAGTAAATCTCAATTTAACATTTTGAATTAAATCTTCTTCAAAGCAATAATTTAAATACCGTGAAGTTTCTTAAGCATTTTTCTTAAGAAAATTTCTGTGTAACATTTAGTAAACAGGAAAAATATTTTAAAAAGTTACAGAGATCCAGAAATTCTTTGCCTTATTCAGAGTAATCGAATTAGAAGGTATCTGGACAGCGAGTGTGCGGTATGCGAGCAGCTTTCGCGGAGTTCGCTGCGGTTTCGCAGATATGAACGACAATTCCGGGCTGGTTTGTACCTCCCGGATGAAGCTCGTGACTTTCTCCTAATAAAAGCAAAAATATTTTAAGATGTTAAAATTTCTCATTTAATTTTCTAGCTTATTCTTTTAAGATTCATACCTGGAGTTAAATTAGCAATTGCAGCTAACAAATCATGATTAACCAGCGGCTCATTTTCTGGATGAGGTTCCCAACCCACAGGAGGAGATGCTGGAGGAGATATTAGGAACTGTTTATGAGGTGCAGGAGGGTGCAAGTGTTGATCTTCGATGTCTGGGTAAAAAAAAGATACAAATTTGATAAATGTTAACATAGTGGTACACTAGTGTGTATCGAACAATATTTTTAAAAACGACAAGCGAAAAGGCTTACACTTGCACGCTTGCGCGCGCAAAAACAGCATTTTACGCATGGAGTGTTGAAAAGTCATAATTATATAATAAAATGATTGGACTCACCAATAGGCGTCACAGGCTGTGCAAAATAGCAGTTTATGTCAGTTTCTCCAAAGTGAGCCTGATGCATTTGTATTCTTGCTTGAGCAGCTGCACTTGGTGAATTATAATTAACTCTCATTCTTCTGAAAGATCTGAAGTACTGAAATGTAGCGTCTTCTCCAAATTGTTTAAATAGTCTTTCAATTTCTGACTGCAATGTAAAATTAAATATAAATATTTATTTTTAAAGAATTTTATTTTGCATGAGGTCAAAAAAGTTAAGATTACTATTTACCTTGATATCATCAGACTTAAAGACATGAGGATCTACATTTGTAACAATCACAGATGTGGGCAAGTCTTCGTCACGAATCAATTCTTCCAAAGTTCTAGAAGAAGCATCCTCAGGCATCCGATCCTTTGACAATTCACAGTTCAGTTCCAGCTGCTCAAAGTTAGGATGGAGATTGGGTAAGCCATCAACTTCATTAATGATAATATTTTCTGAGTCTTCAGACTCCTCTTCTTCTCCGCTGCTTTTCCTTTTTTCTTCCATTTTCCTTTTTTCGATATTTAGTGAATGTTTTTTCACAGTTGATGATACTTAACACAAAAGCAATTTATTTAATAATTTGATAAATTTATGAAAATGAAGACAAGTACAATTGTATATTTATAATTAAAGTGCATTAACTTTTACTTGTTTATAAAACTGTAAACATAATTGACTACTTGCAATGACACTTAGTAAACGTAATATTTCAATGAATTAAAACTAACTTGACTAACTTAGAAACTTGTAATTTTGTTCATACCTCAAGTAATCAATTTTGTTAACAAATTTCAATTAAATGTTGAAACATCGAGACACAATACTTATTAATAGAAAACTAAAAAACTGTATTTTTCATCAAAATTAAATAACTGTTATTACCAAGTTAATTAATTCCCAGAATTGTCTCTAATATTCTATCAACTGAACTGTAAGTGCGGATTAGAAGATAAACAAACACAGTGCCAGCATCTAGGCAGACCAAAATTTCAAGAATCCAATGAGTTCACCATCGAATAACCCAGTCACACATCCCTACGACCACCACTCCCTCGAAGCATACCCCACAGGTAGCACAGCCCAGCCCAAGAGAGCAAGCACTCTCTGCAAGCTTCTGAGCAGAATTACTCACTAACCCAGTCTATCTCCCTCGGATGAGTCTGAACTCCGGCTGCAGGCGTGTGTGTGTGCGCTCGAACGGTGCTATTGGAAGCTCGAAGACGGGACTCCGAGCGCCAGCAGCAGCAGCAGCTTGGACTCTCGTTCTTCCATGTGACTGCGGCTCCTCTTTAGAGGCTCGCGAAGGCCATCGTTCGCTTCATGGCAAGCTTCTGCCTTCTCTCGGTGCACTTATTTACAACCTCGCTGATCCTTCAGCTGTGAGCTCCTTGCTGCTCGCTCTCGCTACTAGTTCCGTCTCTTTCGCGCGAACTGACAGATCGTAATACATGGTTTAGGCGCTCGTCTGACCAACTGCGGGTACGTTTTCATGTGCTGCTCGATTTAAACCTTAAAGTCTCTTCACATCTGCACCAGGCGAATTTGCGAGCGCTGAATCACGTCATTGTTACGTCACGACGTTCGCAATACGGCTGCAGTTTGCGCCTGAAAAACAAACGTTTACCCTGGCTTGGCTGCTCTGTAATGGAGAAGGAGGATTAGCTAGTGCCGTTTTTGCGTCATTCTAGCCGGGAATGCGAAATAAGTTAAACGTGCTATTTTATGTGGATTTGCTTAGAGGAAAATTTGTACTGCTTAGTTAATTTTAGCGGACTTGCTATTTTTGAAAATCGTTCTATATTTACGTTCTAAAAAGAATAACTTAACAAGACGTGAAGCTTTCATGAAGAATTATTGAATTTTTTAACTATTTAAAGCTCTTAGGTTTTTAATTCATAAAAGCAGAATAATTTTTATAAAAAAAAAAATTTTAATATATTTTACATTTAAATATAAAGCTTGAAAACAATTAATTTTTAAGACATTATTAAAACTCAGAATATAAAGCTTAAACCTTTGGAAAAATGCAATGGAATCTTTTAAATTTCCTACCAAATCCTAAGAGAGCTTTTTAAAAATTATAAAGTTTAAATACGCATACTGTGAATATAAATGTATTTAATAACGTTTATTAATTATATATATTAACTTATTATTTAAATAAAACTCCGTCAAAGTAATTTCCTTCTTTTAAAATACTAAAAGAATAAAAAATAAACAGTCAAAACTATAAATAACTTATTTACTTTTCATAAATTATATAGTTATTGCTTTCTATGCTATTATATTATTCAACACCGAATAAACGTATATATTGTTTTAGCCGTAAAAAAACATCGATCCCGAGACCGCACAAAAATAAAGCAGCTTCGCACTTTGTTTAAAAGCTATAAAACGAACCGCATTCTCTCAAAACGTTAACACCTCGCTGAATCAATAGAAAAAAGTCCATTACACTTGAAAAAAGCACGACGAAAAAAGCGTAGCGCGCCCATAAACCCCAAGCAATCGATATAGCCTCCGCATATACCGCAACACGCGAGACAGCACTCGCAAGGATGATTTACGCCTGCGGAGTATCATAAAACCGCCTCGGCAGTCAGCTGCGGAGTGTGGAGTCCCCCTAAACGCCGTCGATTAAAGATCCGTTCGCACGTGGCAGAGGACGAAAAACGCACGCCCTTGCAGCAGCGCAGTAGCAGCAGCAACTCGTCGGGCAACAACGGCAGCGCAGCAGGCTGAGATTTGAAAAAAAAAATAACGCTCGACGACTGCTCGATTTTAAGCTAAGCGCCGACTGTGGCCCGATTAATTAAAAAGGTGTCAGAGGGATTGAGTTCGTGCGGTGCGACGTGACTTTGTGCCGATATGTGACCTGAAAAGGATAATTAACTGCAGTGAAAATTTAAAAATCCAATGTAATTCGAAACGATAGTCTGTGCTTCTAAAACCAGCGCGGGAACTAAAAAAATTACCCGCTTCTTACAAATTATTGACAGGCGTCGATTAAAGGGACCTTCAAGGCTACTTCCGCAAACATGTGATACCTGCCAGACGGAAAGGGAGAAAAAACGTAAACAAAAAGTTCGCGCCGCCAACCTACACACGCACACACTGTAATCCAATAAATTCAAAATAGACTGCAAAGTACGGAAAAAAAATCTCTGCGGCAGGGTAAAGAGCTGATAATCTCGACAGAGTGCGAAGGACCCGCAGAATAAGACAGCAGTAGTGGTCCTCCGATGGACGGGCGAAAATTATGCATCGCACGCGATGAAGAGGTTCGGGCGCAGAGTACGCAAGGCGATGAGCAGCGCGGGCAGCAGCGCCGGTCGCGCCGCTGCGGCGCGATTCAACAACAGCCATCATCATCAGCAGCAGCAGCAGCACCGCGGACACCGCGAAGAAGACGACCAGCAGCAGCATCCAAACAACATGTCGACGTCAACGATGGAGGGCTCGCTGAGCAAGTGGACGAACGTCGTCAACGGCTGGCAGTACCGATGGTTTGTGCTGGATGACAATGCCGGCCTCCTCTCCTATTACACCGTGAGTATCCTTAGTTTCATTTTACGCGAGACTCGAGCCCTAGGAAGCGAGAACTTTTAACGGGTATAGGTTAACATTCGCAGTTTGCCGTTTGTTTTGATGAGAATGACTGTGAGGGTGCGATAAGAGCGACGGTAGTAAATGCTCGCGCGTGTTTTGTCTACGATTGTTTTGACGAATCGGAGAAGGATGGTGTATATGCATAACCAAAGGAGAGGAAGAACTCGTTGTCGAGGCGTCGAGTAACGGAGCAAGTCGAAGATGCCAAGTAAGGCATTATTTAATTGGATTTTAGGGTGTGAGTCGTTAGGAGACGACTAAAGAGAGATAAGAAGGCGATTCACGTCGATTTTTTAAATTGATTATGGCACGTGCAGCGGGGTGGGACGTGGGCGACGGGCGAATTAGGTTAGGAAAACAAGTGGCTTATTTTTTTAAAAAGAAAAATAAAAACAGTGTGTAATGAAGTTTTTTACTAGTTCTTATCAAGTAAGTTTTTTTATTCTAGTTTTTAATTAGAAGTAATCCCTTTAGTGAAGTATTTTTAGAGTTCAATTCTCTACAATATTATTGTTCTCAAGGATTAAATTTACAATTGATTGCTACAATGAGATGAAGAAGTTGTAACAATATTAGAACACTCAATTATTTTGAAATTTTATTTTATATATAGGATGATTTTTTTACATCTCACAATTGACAAAGTGATTAGTGAAAAATTTAAAATACATTTATAATTTAAAATTTGAAATTTGAAATTTGAAAATGTATATCATGTAATAGCATGTTTTATCTTATAATTTCTATACTTATCAAGTGTGAAAAATGTTATAATTTTTACATATTATGAAATAGACTTGTACTTTTTGTTGAAGTAAAAAAGACTAAAAAAAGCAAAGAAAATTTCTTATTTTAAGAAAAATTTTAAAATAACTCTTAGTTAATTTTAAAACTGTTCCTATAATTAATTTTCTAATCATTCCATATTTAAAAATATTTAGATCATTATTCAAAAGTATAAAAATGTATGTATACACTGTTAAGAGAAGATTTCAAAAATGAATCATATGGAGTGATCAATTACTTTATGAAATCTTCCAAGAATTTAGTAATTTCTTACAAAATTTGCTCCTATGACTTTGTATATCAATACCTAACAACAAATTAATGTCAGAACTGTTTTTAAAAAAAGTTCTAAGGTTTTTGTTTAGAAAAAGCCAAAAATCTTTTACGGGCTATTGTTTATTTACACATTTAGTTAGCTTTTTGCTTTGGTTCTCGTTTCTTGTTGTAATTTTGTCTGTAAAAGTTATAGAAAAGAACAAAGTTCATGACCAAATTGAAGAACATAACCAGCGCTCCCCACTTTGGTACTTGACAACTTGGCAATAAAGCTTGAATTGTGTGTCCCAACATGACAAAGAATTGCACCTGAAATAAAACACAGCTATAAGTAACGTTGATTTCAAAACTATATCTCTGATAAAAAGTTTTAATACTTCTAAAAAATGATAAATTTAAAAAAGATAAAATTACTCTTTCTATAATCATTTTTAAAATTTTTAATTTTCTTAATAAATCATTTGTAAAATTTTTTAAAATAGTAACAGAAAAATCAAAACTTTTCGTCTAATTTGTCGTCAACTCAAATAATCGATAAAAATGCGACGAAGTTAGAAAGTATAAATTAAATTACCATTTGAATAATCGTGATGTAAGGTTTAATTGGGTTGATAGCTTTTTGCACTTTGGGTCCCATACTGCTGAGGAGGTAGTAAGTGTACATCATGACGTGAATGGAGCAGTTGATGACAATCGCGATTGTCGCCATACCACCGGGGTAGTATCTCAGAGCCATGTGGCTCAAGTATATCGTCGAAACGTGGTGGTACAGATGGAGGAACGAAATCTGCCTGTGCTTTTTCCTCAGGACGAACACTACCGTTTCCGACAGATCGACGATTTTCAGCATTAACGTCCAGTAGTAGACGTGGACGAGCTGTAAACGTATAAAGTCAATCGTAAGGATGTATATTGACAATTTATTAGGGTTCTGAAATCTGAAAGATGGTTTGAACAGTCAAAACTTAATAAAAACATCGTCGATACTTGTATCAGGGAGTTTTGTGTGTTTAAAAAAGAAAGCTAAAGTATCAAAACAACGTATTGAAACTGCAATTCCTCAATTTTTTTTTAATACATTTTTAGACTGCGAATTCGAGTTTTATGTATTAGCACTACTAGCAAGCCACATTTTGAATATTATGAAAAAGTCTTCCGCGTTGTGGTCTTCTATTGATAAATGGAAGGATTTCGTATACATATTTAAAAAAATGTTTGTAATAAAATCAATTATTGCAGAAAAGTGGGTGCTACTAGTCTAAAATAATTGAAGTTAAAATATAATATTTATTGTCAATTACAAAATAAATATATTTCAATCTAATTATTTGACTGAAAATTTAATCCTTTATTACATCACGTTATTAATCTCTTTTACGCGCAAAACTTTGGTTTTGTAAAGAGTAGCTTCGCGACGAAGGCATATATTACATTTTAATGAACTGTCTTACTGTGTAATAGTTAATTTAACTTTCATTGTATGCAGAGTAAAGCCATGCGACATGTCATTACGATCGCACATATCATTACGATTTCGGAAAAAATTCGATCGTTAATGTAATGCAACTTTAGACAAACTATTCAAACTACTCATTTCCATAGAATATGTTAACCAACATGTCGACTTCGTTCGGTAAGTGTAGCTTAAAAGTAATGGGAAAAAGGTATGTGAAAAACGTATTGTCTAGATCGCGACGTATTTGGTTCAATTCATGCTTATTGAAGTTTACGTAATTATTTAAAATTTATTTATTACTAGTGTATTGTATAAATGATCTTTGGTTCAAATTACGAATCTTAGACTATAAATCATGTTTTAATTAATGTGCCAAATTCAATTATTTAATATATGACAGATAAAAAATTGTTTTATAAGATCTCGTTAAGTATTATGCACGCGTAACAGTTTTACGGAAACTTTACGAAATTTTTTACTAAAAAAAATGTCATATTTGTAATATTCAGGGGTTTACGCGATTTCAGTCAACACAAAGAGTTCGATAGAAAATAAGTACTTACGGACATAGGATTTCCTTCGGGCGACCTATTGACGAATACACAGCCCATTCCAATTTCCGTGAACATGCCGTACTTTATACAGGCGTAAACGAGCCAGGCGTTATAAACTATTTGGAATATGTTGTAGTACCATATGAACGTTTTGAGGGTGTAGGCCTTTCTGTTTTCCATGTATCTTGGTCCACATCGCAGCACAAAGTACAGGTACGAAAAGAACAAGATGGGGAGGTAGATTTGATGTTTGCAGAAGAACCAGTCTTGTGTTCTCTCATCTGCGAAAATTGAGGGCAAGTTGAAAATTTGAGACATTTTTTAAAGTAGTAATTAGATTGATTATTCTCTATCGGTTGCACTCAAGAAATTTTTTGTAGAAAAGAATTTTGCAACAACACGATAAAAAAGGGTAGATTGACTTTTATTTTAACTCGTTCCCTTGGAAAGTGCTTTAGTCTTCGGACTTTAAAACAATTTTAATGCGAGAAATAATTTGGATATTTTTTTTATCTGCAGACGTGTGCAGTGAAATTGAGACTCAAAAAATTAATGTCAATAGTCTAATAATAAATTATTTAGATATATTATGTTCCAAACACTTTTTAAAATTTTCCGTTGTTTACACTCCAATACGTCAAGCTGCACTTTAAATAAATGATACTAAAATATAAAAGCAAGTAAGACAAGTAGATGGAAGAATATTTATTTTCTGCACATAAATTCAGTACCGATTGAAGTAGCAACGAAAAAAATGTTTGAATCAATTATTTCTGATCTTTTTCCAGCTTTTTGCCAATTTTCAAAGCTACTCGTCGAGCTTGTAGACACTTGACAAACGTATCACCACCGCGAAATAACAAAACTTCTACTCATAGAAAAGCGGGCACTAAAAATTCTACGGAATCATCACTTTGTCGTCCATAGAACGCTGGCACCAGATGATTCAGCCTAAACACAAGATACTTTTAGGTGTTTACCGATTTCCGTGCTCTTCCAGCTCTCGTAGAGGAAGTTCGCGATCTCCATCGTGGCTGATATAATTTAAAGAATTCTGACCAAAAAAAAAACTGAAAGAGACTGAAGCTTAATTCAAGAGAATCGTCGATCACTGTGCCTTGTGCTGGGCCATCCAGCAAAAAACGAGAGCCGAACCAAAAAATGTTTTAGCCCGAACGGCTGGGAGAAGTCCGTGCACCGATCGCCTCGCCGGTTAGGATCTGACTGGCCGATCGTCGCTGAAAAATGTTCGGCTCTTCGGCTCCGGTTCCGCCTTGCCGTCGGTGCGCCCGCGTCCGTGCTTTATTCATAAAGCCCGCCATATTCTCAGGGAAAATTTTCGTCATCGAAATACGAAAAAAAGCTCGTAGCTCTCTCGCGCCCCGCGCGGAATGGCATAGCATTTGCATTCGATTTTCGTCGCGGAGGAGAGAGAGGAATGATGGATAGGCCAGAGCCGAGGCGCGAAAGATCCGCGGTTCGCTTTTTAGCATATTGGATTTGTTTAAGTGCACTGTCATCGAACCGGCAGCACGAGGCACGTGATCGCCGCGAGGGGAAGCGGCGAGAGAGCAATAGCGCATGTAAACAAATTTTACTTGGGGAATGTGCAGGCAGTTCGGGAGTCGTCGATGCGCGATCCATGCCGCGAGCTTGCGCGTGCTTTCGATCGTTTTCGGGTGCTGAGTTTCTTTGCCATTTTTTGCCTTTTTTCCTGTGGGACCGTGAATTCGCGACGCGGTCAATGACCGGAAGTGCATTGTTGCTCGGTTTTTTTGGCCAAAGATGTCGCTTTTCTACACTTGCGTTGAAGCGATTGTTTTTAAATTATGAGTGCATATTTGAAGACATATGATACATAAATGCATTGATAATAAGTTACTTTGCGGATTTCTTTTGTTTGAACTTCGTGTTCTTGAAAGAGATATTAAAAATGTCTTTGCTGCCAAAAGGTGAGTTATGCTATTTGCGTTGTACTGTAAAACAATTTTGTTTCAAATATACTTCAACTTTAACGAGTCTATGACTTAACTTGCAATGATAAAATATTCAAGATGTAGTTTCGAATCGAATTAAAAAAAATAAGAGCCGATCTTTATTAGAGCGTCGGCAAGAAATTAATTGGTGGATATCTTAATTTTTAAATTCAAACTTCGCGGCATTCGCGCTTATAAACTTCTAGTTGTTCAAACAATTAGATTTGAAAAATTGCAGTCAAATAATACTGTTAAGATCACACTTAAAGGAATGTGAGGTACCGAAATTTCAAAATTTTTCAAGTTTTTCATTCTTGCAGAACCCTTCTTTTATCTACTTAAGAGCATCGTCATATAAAATTTTATTACGTGACAATAATATACGGTTAGATTAACTTTTGCTAATTAAGTTACTTTTAAATATAAATATTTATCCAGATCAATAAAGACTGTTTCAGGTGTAAAAAAATCACTGACAAATTCCCGTTTGCCATTTTTTATTTTCAAAAGAACCGCAAAAATTTATTCTGATTTATGAAAAATCAACACTCAATATGTGCACCTTCGTTAAAATACTTTTTAAAATTAAAATGCTCTTTTTATTTTTCAAGCACAGAAGAACATTTGAAAATTGAAATTATTTAATATTTCAAAGCACTTCTCTTAATTTTTAAATTTACAAAACAATTAATATTTCTTATTATTTGAAGTTGTGATAAATTTAATGTTTATACAAAATTAGGGCTAAATTTATATAAATCAAAATGAAGTTATCATAAATCAATGAGTTTTACTGATAATTAACTAATATATTTATAATTAAATGAAATAAATTAATAATTACAGATACATTTTTATTCATAAGCATGCAACGACTAACTTTATTAACAGGTTAGAAATTATTGCTGGTCAACAACGGGAAAATGATTGTTGATAATTTTGTTAGTCTGAGGATGATTTTGTGAAATGAACGACGTAACCACAGAATATAAATAAAATTATGGCCACAATCCCTTAACATATATACGAGCTTACTGCAACTCTAAATATTAATAAAGCTCGAATGTTCGAACTGTTTGGGACCCATAATTTATAGTAATAAAGGTCTAAAATCGTTGAACGAAATTTTCGCATTAGATTACAACATTTAATTTCTAAATAGAAAAGTGCATTTTAAAAGCGCCAAGTTTTCAATTGTTCTTAGTGGTTTCCGGGTAAAAAGAGAGTGGGGCTTTGTTCAATAAAAATTTCAGTTTTTTGGCATACCATTTGAAAAAGACAATGGAATTTATTGCATGTATATGGATAAATGCATAATAAGACGAACCTCCTTTATACAAGCTTATTTTTCATCACACATTTAGCGTTTAAAGTTCAATGTCTAATATGGGCTATTCAACGTTATTATGCATTAAAAAAATTTGATTTCCTCGTCCTCTCTTAAAAAAGTGATGGCCGGAAGTAGCGAAGCATTTTAAAAGTTAATGCGATTAATTGTTGCTGAATTAATGCAGTAAATTAAAAAATCGAGTTTTTAAACTTTTAATAATTATAAAAGTAGAGAAGGACTTTGGTTACATGTTGAGAATTGAAACCTATTGAACTTCAGTAATAATTTAACTGAGATGATACAAACAAATTTTTAAAATTACAAAAGTGAGGAAGTTAAAAATGTGTCTATACTGTAAATATTTATAATTGAATGAATATTTCCAAAATTTTTTTAATGTTTGTTTCTCAAAACAGTTTTACCGGCTTTACTTAAAGAAACAATTGTATTATATTAAAAAAAAATTTTTTCTTAAAAATTAAAAAAATTATTACAAAAAAATGATTTAGTGTAGAAAAGTTTAAGAACAGTAGATCTTTTGAACAATGAAATTTCAGCGAACCTAAAAATCGTGGATTTTTAACATTACCATTGAACTCATTCATATATATGAATTTTTACACATCAATATATTGCTGCTCATTTCACGACTAAATTATCGAAATCTCGCAAATCTAACGAGCATACAACAATGCAAAAAGAGTATGCATTCTTGCACAGTAGCACCTGCGGATATAAACAATTATTAAGTCTAACACATGCGAACTTTGACTCTTGACACGACGGCATGACGGCGTCGATAGAGAACGAAAATTCATGCAAAGTTATCGAGGCCAGCCAAGGCTGAATTGTTTTTAACTAATTCCGCGCACTTTCCTTATATTTTACTCCATCATTATTATGCGAAGAAGTGCGAGTGCTTGGGCGATCTTAAGATTTGACGACCGAAATTTTTGCATATTCATATTCAAAAGTGACGAAACTGCGCGAATGCACATTATACCTTGAAATTTTTCAATGAGGTTTCAGGGAAACATTCCTATTTTCTAAAGTATTTTAACGATATTTAGGCATAGAATGCTGATTTATACTAAAATATGTACATTTCTTGGTGTTTGTCTCGTCGGAATTTTTAAATGTCTCCGTGACGTATTAGCACGACGGCTAAGTGTTTAATATTTTTGCGCCCTTTTTTTGAAGTATATTAGCATGAGGTTTTTGCTTCAATTCTTATTAGCCTAAAGCTAACAAGTTAAAAAGTTATTTTTTGTATCTGTTATAAGTCTAAAATTTGAAATTTATATTATATGATGTTAAGTAGTAAATTTATAGCGAATTAAAAATAAATAATTTACTACGCTTTTCAATCATTGTATTTGATTCGATAATACCAATGTTTTACTTCATTGTGCTGTTCAAAAAACGTTCGATTAGCCATTGTGAAGCTATTGCCCTTTTTTTACACGCAGTAACACTCAGCCAATAATTAAAACACTTCAAAAATTGATATTTAACATTCTTTTCGGATTTAACCACCGATTTTTACGAGTTCGAAAGCAAAATTATGACAAACAACAAATCGACCAGCAGTGGCTCAGTCTAAGATTGGACATTGAACTTGATTAGGCAACGATTATGTTGATTCACTTCGCAACTTCCGGCCTTTGCGTACGTGCTCAAAATAATGTTAATTCACTTATTATGCCGTGCTTTTTATTTTTTTCGACTCGATTACATAAATTCCACCGAAATTAACGCCGATTCTACAACTACTTCTACCCTAAATTCTAGCCGATTCACCGAAATTGCACGCCGATAATGTAACGTACAATTAGTTAAATGTACCCCGTTTTAACAGTAAGAAAAGCTTCCAAACTGCAATGGCGTACGATTTTTTTTTTCGGCAAATTTCGAAGAGGGCCGGGATTCCGAGTTGGAGAATTCCCCGAAGAAAATCGATAAAAAATATTTTTTACATCACCCATTTATCACCAGTTCCGGTGAGCATAAAGTTTGGAAATATATTCGGTCTCTCGTTACAGAGCAAGGAGAAGATGATGCGCGGCGCTCGCCGCGGCTGCGTGCGGCTGAAGGGCGCCGTGATAGGCATCGACGACGAAGATGACAGCACCTTCACGATTACCACCTCCTCGAGCAAGGATGATCCCAAGACCTTCCACTTTCAGACGCGCAACGGCGAAGAGCGAGAAAGATGGGTCCACGCGCTCGAGGACACGATACTGCGACATTCACACACGGTGGGTATAAACGCGAAGTCAATAAATGAGTTGTCAGGAATTTGTGTGCAGGTGTTATTTTTAAGGCGTTTGATAAGTATTTGAAAGTATCATCGGAATTCTGGAATCTGAATGATCAATAATTAAACTACGTCCAAAAAAAAAGGCATTGTTAATTTCATTAGTCTGAAATGTTCATTGATCGCAAATCAGAAATCCGACGCGCACCAGTAGAGGAAACAATAGAAGAAATTCTAATTTAATTTAAGAAGCAGACAGTTACTCAATATTCAATATATTCAGAAAACTTTTAAAACTTCGTACTAATCAGTGTTATTAGCATATACGATTTTCTTGAATATCACTCTGGCTTTCATCGAAGAAAGCGATAATAATCAATATTATGGTTTACCAAGTACAGTAATATAAAGTAGGAAGCCTTTAAAAGAATAAACTATTATTTCTGCCTTCATTTTTCAGCGATGGGATCCGCGGAAGCCGCCGCCGAAGCAAGACTTCGACCGAAAGGTCGCCGAGGCCGACGCGTACCTGCAGCTCCTGATCGACCAGATCAAGCCGATCGAACAGAAGCAGCTGAGCCTCGACGACGAGAACGAGGAGAAGAAGCAGCGGTACGCGGAGATAGTCAGACAGGCGAACGTTCTGCTCAACTCCGTCAAGCACGCCATCGTCCAGCTCCAAATTGCCAAGGCATGTGCGCAGAATACACATGCCGCTTATATTGTAATCAGGGACCAGTTTTTTATTTTTCGCTTCCGCTGCTGCTGACCCTTTATTTTCTGCATTCGGCATTAACAGATACTTCTCTCGCTTTCATTTAGTCTCGTTTTTATTTTCTCTTTTAGTTGTTTGCTATTTATAGTTTTCGTTTATCGTTTGGTTTATTACTTTGGACAATAATAGTTTAGATCAGCAGTTTTTTTTTGTTTTTTTTTTTTACTTATCCGCTACATTATATTCAAGTGTTTTAGTTCTATTTATAACACTCCAACCTCAAAATCACAACTAACATGATTTTTCGGCTCTGATGATATAAAATAAAGTTCAATACTCGTGTTGAATAGCTTTCCCATTCGTGTCAAATTCTACTAGTATTTTTTAGAATAAATTGTAATCAATTAAATAAGTACTTATTTAGAATAATAATATAGGCAGGTGAATTGTATTTATTTATTTCAAAATTATGTTTCTTAAAGATCTTAGTTCTACAAAATATAAATCAATCTTAAAATCATAAACATATACATTTTTTAAATATACATTTTCGCATGAAACCAGTTAGTTGATTTATTTTCTTTAATATACATAAATTTTAAGTTTCAATAGCATTTACTAACAGAAACTCTTCAAATCTTATGCTACTTATACCTTTGTATTAAATAATTCATTCATTACATTCATTAAATAACCTGTTTCCGCGTTTATTTACAGAACACTGCCATTCCAGTTAATGGTATTTATCAGGGTCCAACCGAGCCAATAAATGTCATACCTCCTCTAAAACACGGTTCGTATCAAATAATCCAGTTTATTCTTTAGCACTCCATATCTAAAACTAATTTTATTTTACTGCTGTTTTAGTCACGGCGAGGGAACCAGATCCAACGGTGCAAACAGGCATCGAATTGGGTTCTGAATGCACAGAACCTAGAGTCACTAATCAAAGTAAGTTATTAATTTTATTTTATATCTGAAAGAAAATTATCGGTTTTATTTTAGTTTGCTGCGTTTGTTAGAAAATAATAGACGCGTAAATTATGATGAAAAAGAAATCGATACAATAAAAGCATTTGAAAATAGAATTTATATTTAGAAATAGAAAGTACAAAGGCTTTTTTAAAGCACTATTTATATGTACTTTTTGCTGTAATAAGGCAAAGTATAATTAAAAATTAATTACGTTCGTGTTTACTTTCATTTAAAAATTATTTGTTGATAGATTAGAATAATTTATATTTATATTTAACAGAACAAAAAATTCCAAAAATAACTTCATGTGTAGAAAATTTTTTTAAATTCTGAACTTTTCATTTATTTGTCGATGCCTTAAAAATGTTAGATGACAACTTAGAATTTTAAAAATATAAATAGAAAGTATTATTTTTTCTCGTTAGCCACTACGAGAAGTCTTCCCGTACCAGAATATTCGTATTCTTCTTCAGACGAAGATGAAGATTTTTACGATGCTGCCGATGAAATCTCTCCAACACCGTCACAAGCAGCCACGTAAGTTGAATAATTTGATTAATTACATCTTAATTCCACATTTGGTCAAAAATTTCAAACCGAACCTTTAGTCTATAACTTCTAAAAATTCTTTTTATTTAATCTGGAAGTTGCGATAAGAAAGTAAGCAACTTTAAGCAGAACTTTGTTTTCCAAGCGTACCTATAAATTCTTTTGTCTAAACTACGCAAGAAGGCTTGACCAAGTTTGGAACTAAGGGCTCGTTAGCGCAGCCTTTGAAGTTTCGCTCATTCTTATAAATAAAATTGCAGAAAGAGACGCGAAGCTGAGAGAATACCGTCCGTGACTGAGAGTAACACGACGGACAATCGTCCCGCAGTCAAGGCACCAGCTCCTCCACCCATTAAACATGACGGATCGATAGATTATGACGGTATAATTTTTATTTTTAACCTTCTCGCTTCACATATATACAAACTCTTAGGTTTTACAAGCTAATTACTTTCATGAAGGATAATTTTTGCGGAGATCAGCTCTTATTACTCAAATTACATCTTGATGATAAGAAACTATTAAATATTAAATATAAAATATTACATACTTTTAAATTTCTGTGATATAAAAAATTTTTTATGAATAAACGCGTAAGTTTTATAATATAACATTCATTTGTTTTTTTAAAGAGTCATAGATAGGGCCAATCCTTTTTGGTTTAAATATTTTTGTCTTTAAAGTAAGGATGTATACTTCCTTTATAATAGTTGTACTTAATTTGCGATGCTTGTTTATTTATATAATTGAATAAAATAAGATAAAATATATTTCGTTGATTAAAAAAATGAGCACTTGTTTCTATTAGCATAATGGACATTCTGTTAAGAAGTAAAAGTTCGAAGGTTAACATATTTAAGACGTTGCGTTTCACGATTTAAAATTTAATCAGGTTTGTTGACCCTAATATACTTAAAACAAACATTAAAGTACATAAATTGTTCACATTTGTAAGTAAAAAATATTTCGAGTTATTTATTTAGATTATTTCCTAATAAGCTTAGAACTACTTGTTGATTTTGATTTTAATTAAATTAAATAACGAATAATAATTTTCACAATCCTAAAAAGAGTCATTTCTTAAAAATTGAACTTAATTTCGTACAAAATTTAAAAAAAAAGTACTTTTAAGAATTAGCTGAAGTATTTTAAAATTCCTTTAATTCTTAAATGTAAAAGATGTCCATTTAAAATCAAAAACCCTATATTCTTATTCTCACATCTAAAGTTTTCCACAAAAAATGTGATCCTCTGCTTACAACGACAAAACCGTACAAAAATCGCAAGCATCAGGAACGCAAAAAAACTCGCGAATCTGCTAGAAAAATTATCGACGCAGGGAAAAGGCAGCAGGCGCTCTTACCTACTCGGCGGCGATATATTGATTAAACAGCGGGACTCTAGGCTCGACTCCGACCTACATGCCCGCGCTTACAGCGTCTCTCTCACTTCCTCTCTATCTTTCTCTCTCTTTCTCTCTCTCTCCCACGGCTCCTATAGTCATCCGCTCCCGCTCGCAGCCTCGAAAGCGCGATATTAATGCTCAGTCCGCCCTGGTCCGAAGAGCGCGCTCGACGAGTCGTCTCATGCGTCCGTACCGTCCTCCTCATGCCGTTTAACGCCGAAAAGCTGCCGAGAGGCGGGCGTCGGTCTCGCGCCTCCAGGCTGCTGCTGCTTCTGCTGCGGCACCCTTAGGGGCGAGAAACCTCGACGCGACCGACGAGGCCTGACAGAGAGAACCCAGCTGGGGAGAGCTTGCTTTCGGGCAATCACGTAGTAATGGATACGTGCAGCTGCCGCAAAACACAACGAAACAATGATCGACACCGAAGTAAATTGTGAGTTGTTAGAGAGGGGGGGGGGGGGATTTGTTTTCTATCGCTAAATGCGCCAGGTGTCTAGAATAATGTTTTGGGATGCAGTGCGGGCATATACATCAGGCTCGTTGTGTTTGTTTATGACGATGATCATTGTTTTATCGAGATGCTTTCGGTTTGAAAATGGATGAAAATGGGATTTTCATTTTAGAATTATGGAGATTTTAAAAAGCTGTGCTTAGGTAAACAAATAAAAAGAAGTAGTAGGCAATATTAGGAGTAGAGTCGGTAATAATTCTGAGAATGAGTATTATTATACTTCGTTCCCTTTCTCGTAAATATGAAGCATTCCGACAATCGTCTTAATTTACTCGCAGTATGTGACTAGAATGCCAAATACGTAGAACAAAATAGAATAATTAGGTCTCCATGACGCAAGGAAAATTATTTATTTGTAAGTGTGTCAACCTAAAAATAAGAACTCGATTAATAATCCTTTTACGATCAATCACTGATCAACGATTTTTATGACTTTTTTTATTAACGCAAACAAATTGTTTTTTCGTTTCAGCACTGTACGAGGAAGAGAGCGACGGAGAAAGTAAGTTCGCGGCTCCTTTTTGTCTCTCAATCAATTAAAAAAAAAAAAAAAACGAAGGTCGCCCGTATTCTAAATCTCGGTGTTCTCTTTTTCAGTGGACTCGATGGAGAGCCATGGATCAGTAGTGTCGCATCTCCTGTCCCAAGTGAAAATTGGCATGGACTTGACGAAAGTCACCCTGCCAACTTTCATCTTGGAGCGCAGATCTTTGTTAGAGATGTACGCCGATTACTTCGCGCACCCAGATCAGTTTGTGTGGTAAGTCTGTCTGCCTATGTAAATTTATTGTTCCTTGAGTCTGCCAAAATCTCACGCGTGATTCGATTTAATTTACGTTGATTATGTAAAAATTTAATCGCAGGAGGCGAGGAATTGTCCGATAATTGGTAGAATAAAATTAGGCTCGAGATTAACGCTAATGGTTTGAGTGGTCGTAAAATCTGATTATTCCAGTTAACACAGTTACGGAATTAAGTTTATACACAGTTTCAGTTAGTTTAATCCGCGTTTTTTAATTAAATTATTAACAACTCTTTATTTTAATTTTTACCGCTTCGCCAAGAAGTCATTTATGAATAATATTAATATTTATATTATGCAACATCGTTATCTGTTCTTTAAATACGATGACAGCTGCACATTTTCATAGTAATATCCTTCCAAGTATTTAAAAAATCAATTAATGTTACGAGTGAAACTCAAGCCTCTATTTTTTTTACTCAAACAGCTTTACGTAACGTCTTTTTTAACAGCATCGCGGACATGCCGACACCTAGGGAGCGGATGGTCCAGGTGGTGAAATGGTACATGTGCAGCTTTCACGCCGGCCGGAAGTCGGAAGTGGCGAAAAAGCCGTACAACCCGGTGCTGGGCGAGATTTTCCGCTGCTACTGGGACGTACCGAACACCAGCACGGAATCGGGCTCCACCAAGACGGTGGAGAACGGGCCGATACCTTGGTGCAATGAAAATCAATTAGCGTTTATCGCCGAACAAGTTTCACACCATCCGCCGGGTACGTCATGCATGCTTGCGCATTCAATCACTTAATGCCGCGCGGCGATAAAAAGCTTTTATTTCGATTGATGATAACATCGGACTGTGGATGTAATAGAGAGGAAGCATTCATTTAGAAAATCGACTCAAGTAAAAGAAGCTTTAAAATCCTTACACTGATACGGGATTCAAAGCTTGAAATGCCTTGGATCGGAAAAAGTAATACGTAATTTAGGAATTTAATTAAATTAAGTTTTTATGAATGATCTGTTTTTTTTAATAGTGTAATACGGTTAGTTGGCGACAAATTTTCTTGAGTTGGGTTTTCAATAATTACGCTTTGTTTCGCTTATTGAAATGCAAATTAAGAACGGAACAATGAAAAAAATTATTTCAAATTTTAACAAATACATTGCAAATCGGTTGAGAAATCAGTAAAATGCACAACCTTGACTTAGGAGACCCGCTAAGCATAAAATTCACGAATTTTAAGAGTATTGAATAATTAATAATAACCACGTCATTGGGAATATTAATATGCAATGGAAATAATAATAATCATTTGTCAGAAAAATTTGGCCTGCTGTTATTGACTAAATGTTTGAAATTAAAATTGTTTTTTATTATCATTTAAACAATTATATTTTCTAGTAAAGTTGTTTTAAATCAACAATATAAAATAAAAGATTGAAACAATTGGAAGGGAAATTTTTTGTGGTATAGAAAGATTTTAATTAAAATATTTTTCATTCTTTATATACAATTTTTTTTTCCTCTTAATCTATTTTTAAACGTATGACGAATACTTGAAATACTTTATCGATTATTTTTTTAAAATGTAAAAATAATTCTATATCCAATACTGTTCTTGATTTATTTTAGGTTGAAAGGGTTGAAAGTTTGTACAAAATTTTTGTAAATAATGATCATAAATTTAGTTATTTTGGTCCGTAATTGAAGTTTAATATCACGACTTTAAAAGAACATTGCTTTCTAAATATTGTAAATAAAAAAATATTATTAGGTTTTTCTGCATTTTTACATGTTTCCATGGTTTCTTTCAAGAATAATTGTACTTTTTCTAGTCATTGTCAATAAATTACAATTCTGCGAAATACTGTAGAAAAAAGACAACCGTTTCTTGACAGAGAGCCAAAACTCCGATAAAAGGTCATCCCCCAATTTTAAACAACGTGATTTTTGCTTAAAGTACTGTGCTTAAGGTCACAGTGTGTAAATTAACTGAATTTTATCCTTTTCCTTTAACAATCTAAATTTTGAAATATTCCTCGAATCTTACATCGTGTTTATTCAAACTGCGTTGTATTTGGAAAATCATGTTTCTCAAAGATAAATTAGAACAGCAGTAAATGCTGCTCACGTAAACTTGAAATTGTAATCTTATAACGAAATTTGAAATTCTGCTCCTTGCAATGTATTGTTTATTTTGAAGAAAAAAACTATTGGATAACGTCCAGCCTTATAAATGAGTTTTCCCATTAGATGCTCATTTATGTTTTCGCAAAGTTCAAGCTAATTTTCAAGGAGTAATTTAGCATTCAAATGATATTTTAAGCAAAACTTTTTAATTTAGACAGCTCATTTACAAAGCCTCCCAGACGAGAAATTCCATTAAAATTAAGAACATAATGCGGCACTGTAGATATCTGTAGATATTTAAGTAGATGAAAACCAGCTTTAGCCAGACTTCTCTTACTAAACTTGATTTTCGTTCGTGCATCCGTTTATATGGGCTATATCGATCTACTCGTACATCTAGACGTTCTTGCAGTCTGTGATGAAACATAAATCTGAATGCAAGATTTTATTTGACGATGTGCTTTTCGATAAGCTTTTAAATATTCAAATAAAATATTATGGTGATTTACAATTTTATATTTTCAGCAACATTTCTTGGCCATTTTATAAATGATTATTTCGCATAAATCATTTCTTAAGTGTGATGAATAAATGAAGAAAAGATTTATATTAAAAGTATTTCAAATCAGATTTCATCCATTTCAAGAAGTCATGCTAATTTATAACACGTAGTTCAATCAAGTCATCAATAATTTTCTTCTCTTAAAGGAGCTATTTTTTATTTATTTCGAAACTTATAAATCATTAACAAACTATTGGATATCGACGAGATCGTCACAAACTTTAGCTAACAAATGAACTGAGCGAACTTTTTGAAATTGCAGTGAGCGCCTTCTACGCGGAGCACTGCTCGAAGAAGCTGAGCTTCAGCGCCCACGTCTGGACGAAGAGCAAGTTCCTGGGTCTGAGCATCGGCGTGCACAACGTTGGAAAGGGCTGGGTGAACGTGCTGAACCACGGCGAGGAGTACGTGCTCACCTTTCCGAACGGTTATGCAAGATCGATCCTGACCGTTCCTTGGATCGAGCTCGGCGGCGCCACGAGCATTACCTGCGCGCAGACCGGCTACCACGCCACCGTAGAATTCCTCACCAAGCCCTTCTACGGCGGCAAGCGCAATCGCATCACCTGCCAGGTCACCGGTCCGTGCGATAAGAAGCCCTTCCTTACTATTAATGGAGACTGGAACGGTGCTATGGAGGCCAAGTGGGCCGATGGGGTATGTTCTATTTTTTAAAACAGCTTGAAATTTGTTCAAGTTCAATGTTTTAAACGTCGTGCTCGATGATATCTTTTGCCGATTAAAAATTTAAAGAATTGTTTGAACTTGCAGGTATAACCCTTTTTTTGATAAATTTAAAAATAAAATAAAATTTTAGTATAGTTTGATGAATTACTGACTTCTTTAAATTAGTTTTCATAACATGCGTCTAAGCTGTGTTTAACACAAGTTGGAAGCTTTAGAAATGCAAAGCATTTACTGCGCCTACTTTAATAGTCATTGTGATTTTCTACTAAAACTTTAAGCAGCTTAGACTTTAGTACAAAAGAATTTGGAAAACTTTAATCCTTTCAAATGTCCGTAGAATAAATTCATATTAATTATTACGTTTTTCGTGCAGAGAACAGAAACATTCGCGGACGTACGAGAGGAAAGGATACAGAAAAAGATGGTCAAACCAATGAGCGAACAAGATGACGATGAATCGCGAAAAGTTTGGCGAGAAGTAACTATGGGGCTTCGCATCAACGACATGGATAAAGCAACTGCCGCGAAATGTGCAATAGAGCAGAAACAACGAGACGATGTGCGTTATCGCAAAGAAAATAACCTCAGTTGGCAGACGCAGGTAAGTTCTAGATTTCAGGGTGAAACATAATATCTATGACTTCAAAAAGATTAACCGAAAATTTTTTTGGCCTCAGGTGTTTAAAGAAACCAAAGACGGTGGATGGGTGTTCGTAAGGCCGCTGGAATCGAGATTAAAAGAAGCCGATACAGAAAGCGTGCATGCGAACGTCGATGATGTTGCTGCATCATCAGCAACGACAGGCACATAAAAAGACATTCGCATATTTTCTAATCGCACACAGTAATATCAGTTATCATAAGTACTAATTTATGATGCAGGCCTATATATATATGTATAAACATATATATATATATTTTCCATTTTTCTTTAATAAATAGGAGATATGAAAATTCAATTTTGTTTTAAAATAATTTAAAAAGTTGGAAATAAGTCTTATTAAACTGTTATTCGAATACTTCTCATTGCTAAAGATGAATACTCGAATATTTGTTAAAACGAAAGATAATTACAGATCAATATAATCATTTATTATGTTTATCTATAAAACCAATTAAATGAGTTAATATGCTTGACTTTATTACAAGTATCTGGATATGTACAAAAAATCAATTTCCATAAAAAATAGCGCTTATATATGTTTTTCGGTACACTAAAACTTAATAATGTGAATGTGTTTTTCAAGTTATATTCCATTTTTTATTGGTACTTCATTTGATACCAAATTCAATATTTTTAGTAATATTTAAAAGCTTTTTGCTTAAGGTAGTTCGACAATATTCCGAAATCCATTTTGATTTAATAAATTTAATGGAATAAAATTTTTAATAGTTTTTAAAATTAACCATAACATGTTCTTTGAAAAGTGAGTTTGTTGCTCCTCTTGAGGCAGAAACATAATTTTTCATCGAAAGCAACAATGTGGCTTAATCACAAATTAACAACAAAAAGTGTAAGATTTAAAAATATCCTCGAAATTCAAATAAAAGCAGCAAATATTTTGCTTTATATTTGTTTTTACGTACCATTATTTAAAATTGATATTTCAAAAATAATATCAAAACCATAATTATATTAAATTATAGATTATGGTGGTGCCCTAAGATTTAAACATACGCGTTTGTATGTATGTAGCAAAAATAATAAATCGGAAAACGATACAAAAATGTATTTTTTATTAAATATAACTAGGAATGTTTTTTAAACGTATTGCTAAAATACATAAAGTTATAATATAAATCATTTTGAGTCATAATTGAAATGTGCTGCGAAAATTAAAAAAAAAAATTTTAAACGATACCTCATTGTCTAGAGAGTCACTGCCGAACCACCTTAAGAAATATTTCAGAACTTAAAACAAACTATTTAAAATTTGTGAAACAAAAACATTGCTGAATATGCATGGATTCTTTTACAATCGTTAGCATTTAGTTATGGAATAAAAAATTATTACTTAATTTTCAGGTGCCTTAAGCAAAATTAATGTCAACATTCAAATTGAAATATAAATAAGAAAATCCAACTTTTTTCAAAAGTTATCATTTTTTCATATCTCCGTAAAAAGTTTATTAAAATACTCGAATGGTTTGGATTTTATGAATCTGTCGACCTGCGAGATAGATTAAAATTTTGTTAGTTATCGACTGTTAAGAGTTTGTATAATTGACAAACGTTATAATTATATAAATATCAATCTCTTTAGATTTTCGTACTTACATTTCGTAAATGTAAATGGAACAAAGATTTAAAAAAAAGAGTTAAAAAGTAAAAAAAACGTGAAAGAGATTATGGTTGGTACAACCCTTTTATATAGCTATACAAGTACATTACATACTCTTTTGGAAGTTCGAATTTTTGCATTTTTAGCAATTATCTTAGAAGCGCACTTATTTAATGTTTAAAATCAGGAGGAAAAAGTAATGTGTCTAATTTGTATGAACGAAGATCTGATCTCAAAATGTTTGCATACTGAATTTCTTCCCTTAATTTTTTACGTTAATTGTTTGGTGAGTAAAAATAAGATTTTTTATAAGATTAAATTATTTTTTGTATCGATTTTAATTATTTCTGAATAGTTACTTTTGACTAAAATCTTTATAAATTTTTCTTGAACTTTTAGAAAAGTTCTATTTAGACGAAACTACTTTTGAGAAATAAATTAAATATATTTATTTATAATGAAGGACTTAAAACAGATTAAAAGTGATGTATGGCTTTATTTTTTATATTAACACTTATTAATTTTTTAGTATTAAATTGTTTTTAATGCTTAATAAAAGTAGGTTCTAAAAATTTTCATAAATGATTATACATGATTTTTCTCAAGTTATCAGTTTAAGTGTGCAATGAAGGAGTAAATGTACATCTGAAAGCAGGAAAAAGAAGGTTATTGGAAAAAAATATGTAGTTCTCTGTAAAGGAGCAAAGAGAAACTGAAAATTCTAATGTAAAAAATACTAAATGGACAATATGCCGACCTTGAACACGACGTCTGTCTGGTATACGACGGTTGTAGATTGAGTCTATCCAAGTGGCCTTCGACTAAATAAAGATAGGGACAAAGGTGTAAAGAGTTAGCTCCACGATTCGGTCCCAATTCTTCTTCCATTTTTAAAAAGAAAGGTTACGATGATGATAGAGAGAACTCCTTGATAAAAAATGACGATTCCTCTAATTTTCCGTCATGACCCGATGTGAAATAATGATAATGATCATTTTGATGGATGTGATTTGAGCGTTTGCTCTCCTCTCGATGAGGAGATTAGATCAAACTATGCATTTATGTGCGTAAGAAAGAACATTGTATTCACTCTTAAATATGGTTGTGTAAAATTGTGATTGGTTGCCCTCGGAGCACGATAATTTGTAATTTGGCACAATTCTGCTCTTTACCGCAAAATGCAGTAGACCACATGTAATCTGCTTCATAATTCAACTACTTTACAGCAGACTTGTGACAAATCGTAAATGTCTTGAGGATTCTCGCATGCAGCAGATTGTTACCTTAATACTCTTTACAGTCATAACATTTATAATTTTTTAAATTTATTTGAATGAAAAACTTACAAGTAATGAATTATTTTATTATACTTCATTGTATATTTGTCAGTAATGAAATTACATTCATAATAAGGTAATTTAAAATATTTTACTTATGATGTATTCATGTTAATTTAATTGGCTTAATTATTTAAGAGTGAATGCTTTTCTAATTAGTATTCAATAATTACTAATTACAGTTACCTATGTAATTGGTGATTGGTAAGCAACTAATTTATAAATACGTTGTTAGAAATGAAATGATTTTTAATAAAATATTAAATTCACACAGAAACATAATAAAAAGTACTATTCCTCTTATGAGGCATATGACAGATGCAACAGTGTATATTATTTTAAGCTATAAAATAAATTATGTTGACTTAGGTATAAAATGTGTACATTTACGATCAATATTAAAGGGCTTTCTTTGTTTATAGTAACGGTATAATGATATTGTAAAGTAATTTGCATGTCAATAGTAGTTATGAAGAAAAAAGAGGTTCATTCATAATATAGTTATAGTGATTCTGGCCTAGAGTTAGACACTTATAATTAGAAATCAAACTGTATAAATAGAATATAGACATTATAATAAAAATGTTACACAGCATTATTGCGTTGTATATGATTCTTTTGCAGAAATAAATTACTCTGAATAGTTATAAAAAAATGATAAAATATTTATTTCGAAACACACTTTTTAATAAAATGGGTGTACAAAATTATTTTAAATCTTTCTAAACATAAAGATAAAATTTGTTTATATACTTTTATATTAGAATATATAAAAGTATTACTTTAAGTAAATTATGTTAAAAATATTTTCTTTTTTACAAGTTTACAGTTATTTACATAAAAGAAAATTCACATTGGTAAATAACCAAAATAAAAGTCTTCAGCTTTTCTATACACTGGAGAAAACCGTGCTGTTGATGCAACAAGCTGATTCATCCCAGCTAAAATACTGGGTAAAGCTACCTCACAATATATAACATCTGGATCATCAAATCTTGTAGTTTTTTTACTTTCTCCAACTTTGTAAAGCACTTTTGAAATGAATGAGGATTTAAGATCAATCATTCTAGATTCTGAATTTGATTTATCTTCAGTAAAAAGATTCAATTTTTTTTCCATAGGTCTTAACAAAATATAATGAATACTATTTACATCCTGAGCTTCTAAAAGTATTTTTTCTCCAATAACGAACTCAGCTACATGTCTTATTGTTAACAAGAAATCATCTAAAGTAGATGGAATTCCTTTAATTAAATTTCTTCCATTTAAAATTCTTTGTTTTACACAACAGTTCCAAATTTTCAGACTTTTTAGGTCTGTTCCATTAGTTGATCCTAAAATAGATAGACATCGATTGCAATGAATTAAAGAGTCTTGATATTTTAAACTTTCTACAAAAACACACTTATTTAAAACAAAATAATTAGCAGAATAAAATAAATCTGATTCTTTAGGACTTAGAGAAAAGGATTCTGATTCATCATGATTATGTTTGCAACAAAACCATTCTTGTACATCACAGCCACTGCTTGGTAATTGCAAAATTCTTTCAAATTGCACACTTTTTGTAATTTCATTTTCACAGCAATTACAATGCAGCTTGCAATCTGTATTCTTTGGAGGTAATTGAATTTCATTTGAAATAATTAAAAATCCATTGTTCTTTTCTTCTGCATTAAGAATTTCAAATCCAAATCCACCATAAGGTGTTTTTTCCTGAGTTTGAATACGAAAAGTTATCCAACGGTTAGTTATCCTTAACGATGATAATGAAGCAGGTGCCAATTTCACATTATTCAGAGGTAGATTATAAATTCTATCTTCAACTTTAATCTTTATAATATCTTCTGACAATGTAACATTAACTGTTGAGGAATCTGCATTTGTTGATAAAGAAATAAAAGCATTAAGAGAATGTAAACGAGGCCTCACTTCTAAGGTAATAGATTCCATTATGTATTCCCAAAATGAATGGATCTTGTATAAATCTGCAAAATAAAAAAAGTAGATGCAAAATTTCTGTTTACACAAGAAATATATAGAAATTATTGAATTATAAATAATATAATTTTTATGCTCTAAGAGAATGGCTAATTTACATATGGCTGCTTCATGCTATCACAATATTATATGTATAATTACTTCTTAGAAGTAGACACTGATGAAAATTGCCTCCAGAGACAAACGGTCATGTCGGCTTGCTCGCTCGGTCGTTGTCCAGGTACAGACAATGAGGAAACCACTTTCTGCATATCAATTACCTCTTTTTCTTGAAATTAATGCCTGGTACCAAGATTTTTATTAAGATTTCTTCATTTCAATTCTTCGTAACAATGTCGTGTACTCGTACAAAAATCGAACTATTGATTTTATTCAAATAGAACTGCACAATGCCTATACTTGGACTGGCGTGCACAAGCTCAAATTCCAAAAGCACGAGTGATGATGCAGATGCACACAGACACAGACAACTAAAACTGACTGAGATCTCAAGATTCAAGAAGCGTCTCAAATCTTAAGATTCTGCATATACCTGTCTTTGTCTTACCAATGGGATCGTCATAGTTAGTGGTGATCACAGCGCCGTCTACTTTCTTTAACCGACAAAAACATAAGGTTTGTTTCATAATAAACTGTCTTTTGCAAAGGTGACATCCTGACGATTCCTGACCCCCACGTTACCTGGGCCAGGTGTAAAATCGAACGAACCAAATTTTTTTTTCGAATGTTTATCTTAATTATGAAAAAGTTATGTTAATAATCGTTATCATTAATAAGTATTTTGATGTAAGCAATTAATTAAAAATACAAATTAGTAAAATATGTTTGATTCAGTAAGCGTAAAGATTCAAAATGCCCATCAAAAATAAAAACCTGTTTACTTGAAATTCAAGCGAAATAAAAGAACGAAATTATTATTAATGTACTTTAAATTTTAAAAGCGCACTTGGCAGTTACTTATTGCAGCAGGAATGACAGGATCACATTATGACGTTACTGACAGGTAATTCCTGCGTATAAGACAAGCAATAACGTTAAAAGCGAGGATTTCAAAGCACTTTTCAAAGAAGTGCAGTGCAGTGGTAGTTTTGGTCCATGTCAGTGAGTCGACAGCTGATTCAACACTACGACGTTGTTTATTGGCAGTGCAAAACGAATCGCTGACAAAAATCTCAAAACTATGACTTTTTAAAACTTGCTCTGCAAGTCTAAGCCTTTTGAAAAGAGTTTCTGTAAGGCCTCAAGCAAAATGGGTTGCTGCTACAGTTTATGCAAGGAAGACAGCGGTCAGCAGGTAAAAGCGCCGAAAATTTATTCCCGCATTCCCTTTCACACTTTGTTTCTGACATTGCCCCTTATCTGCTTTCGAGATATATTCTCTCTTGGGAATACCAGAGGCTATACGATGCATACATACATGCATGTATTTTTTAACATTTATAAATATAAATATGTCCTGCAAATGGAGAAGTTCTCTTTCAAGGTTTGGGTTGTTTTGTTTGTAGAGTAATATATTATATTTTCTAATTTTAGAGTGGCGAAGTGAACGAGCGCACACATTTGCTAGTTGACCCTGTTAGTAACAACACCAATATACCTAGGGTACACAGGTTAGTTTGTTGATATATGAGGATAGTGGGACAAAAGCAGTTGATATGTAGATTCATAAAATATTTGTTCTTGTAGTGATGACTACGTAAGTCAATATGCTTCTTCAGTACCTAAAAAGACAGATGAACAAAGCGCACTTAATAGAATACTTCATGAGACTGCTGCGTAAGTATCTTGTACAATATAATGTAATAAATAATTTTGGTTGCAGTCAACTAATTCAAATACAATATTTAATCAATTTTGTTACAATTTTCTCTTTTATTAAAAAATTAAACTAGTAATTTTCACTTTGTTGATAATAATATTTATTTTATAGAAATATAATAGATGTAGGAGCACTAGATTCTCACAATTTAGAACAACATGAATATTTAGAGAGATCAAGAGCCTATGCAAAACGAATAGAAACTGTGGGAATCAAAGTGCCAGAGGTTTCTTATTGCCTACTCAGAGATATTCCAGCCCCAGAGAGAGTTCTTGCATCTGAACCAATAACTCAGGGTGATAAGGAACTTGTAAGTATTTATTTTATAAGTTAACATGCAATTCTTTATGAATATTTAGATTTAAAATACATTTCACAATTGCAATCTGTATATGCAAGATTTTGATTAATCTATATATTTTTGTTAACACTAATTTTAGTAAAAATAATAATACATTTTTCAAAGCAAACACTCAACTTTTAAAAGAGCAAGTATTTATATTATTTTCTTTTATAGATTTCTGATTTTCTACAAAAATCTGTGATGGCAATAAGTGAAGTTCAAGTTGAGCACAAAGAAGATCTGGTGGTCCCTTTCCTCTCGTGATCGTCGTATTCTCCATCAAATCTTCGTGGTACATTACCGCGAACAACGTCGACTCAAAACTTAACGAATCAAGATGAGTTAATGGAAATATGGGTGAAGTCATATTTTACCGACTAAATCACCCTTACATGACAAATTGCAATTTTTGTTCTAGTTGTACTGTTCTTTATTTTATGTTTCCCAAAAGTTATTTTACTTGTTTATCTGTAATATTATAAAGTTTTTTAATTTTATCGCTTTTTCAAAGTGACGGTAGTTAAATTATTTTGAAACTACTACATTTTGCAGTTCCCTTAAACCTAATAGTATAATTAGGGATTCATTGCTTTGTATATAAATATGTTAATGTTTATAAGAAAGTTCAATATTACCTTTATTTTCAGAAGACATTTTGATTCATATGAATAAAATCATATAATTACGTTTTATTGTTACAAAAATAAAGTTGTATGATTTTGATTCAAGAAAGATGTACTAATAAGTTTTATTAAAAGGCTTCATGAACTACTTTAAATTCATTAAAGGATAAGAAGGACAAATCGAATACTTTACGAACTTTGTAATATGATAGATAAATAATGCGCGTAATTTAATAAATCATGTGAATATAACTAATTTGTATAAAAATAAATGTGAATTGTTACTTGTGAGAAGCCTTAAATCAGATTTAATAGATTTTTAATAGACTTCACAAATAGAATTTCATTAATTTTAGTACATCGATTTCATGTTACAAGTTCATAATTTTTGCGTATATTATAATTACGTTTTTCTTTCTAAATTAACACCAAAGCAATTTTTAATTTAGCACTGTAGATAATTTCATGTGAATTATGAAAATTGTAACTTAATGAGTTTATAGATAAAAGTAGTTTTCTTTATACAACAAAAATCATTTCTTCTTTTGTGATTTAGATGAACACTTGTTTGTTTGTTCAATGTATTTTTCTAATTGAGATTTTTATTTATAGTAAAAAATGTTTCATTTCATGTACTATTTTTCAAATCAGCTGTTAAAAATAAGAACTATTACTTGAATGTAAAAAGTTAAAGCATTATTATAAAATTTCTATATAAATGTATGATAGTAAAAATTGTACATCTTTATTAATTGTAAAATAAATTATAAGAAAAATAATAAAATAATAAAAAGACATTTATTTTTTCTTCTGCCTTATATGTGAACAAATCACGATATTTCTAAAACTGCTAATCGTTTGAATAAAAAGCAACACTTTAAATATTATTTCTCCAATTAATTTAATTTTTATCTATTTTTAATTAAATATTTTTTTTGAAGTATTCAAAGTTTTTTATTTTAAATTACTTTCAGCTCATTTTTAAGGCATAAGTTAGTATAGCTTTCTGGAAAGGAAAATATCAAATATATATTGTATGAAGTAATTTGTGTATACTAACACTATCTGTTAATTGATAAGAATTGTAAACGTGACTCAGTTTGATATTTATGTGAACATTAATAATACTTTTTAATTAATTTCTTTTCAACCACTTATATATAACAAATTTATCAAATGAAATAAAATAATAAATGAAATAAAATATTATATTCTGTAATAATTTGAATTAGCAAAGTAGAATTTTCATCCAAAAAATTTTTAATTTCTTATATAGAACAAATATTTTAATTTTCTCTTTGACTTTTTTTCATTTACTGAAATGAGTCAGACCCCTATATATACACATCGTGCTTGAATTCATTTTATTTTTCCAATAGCATATTTTTTCATGTATCACAGTGACATAACATTGATGAAGTAGTTTTCAAAAATTTGTTTTAACTCTAAAATATATGCAATCTGCAAGAGTGAAAGCTTGTAAGCTCAAATATATAGGAAGTGAAAGGAGAAGGGAATAGTGGAGCATCGTAAAAACCGATATAAAAAAACCACCGTTGCAACTTACAAAAGGTTTTTTTATCGACTCAACGTCAAGACTCAAGCTCAATTAAATAAATACAGTTAAAAAGAATTTATAATCCAGATTGAAAAATGAGAAAATTTATCGAAAATTAATTTTAATATTTGAAAGTATCAAATGATGAATATTCTAAATATAAAATTATGCGAAGTAACGAGGCGTTGATATCTTCACATATAAACAGTGTAATGTGTAATGCTAGGAAATAAAAAAGCTGAGTTTTTTTATCGCTACGTTATCAGATGCGACGCGGAAATTCGTTCTTGATGGCATTTAAAAAATTATAGTGCGTATTAGTAAATTTAAAAATTAATAAAAGAATTTCTCAATTAAAATAAACATTTCAGTATTTCAATATTTATATAAATTTTTTATTATTATTTATTAGAATTTTTACTTTACAGATAGAAACTGTTCTTTTCTGATTGAAATATTGTTTTTGTAATTTATATTTAAATAAAATCGAAATAGGTGGGAAATTATTGATATTTTATGAAAAAGAATTTCTTTACAAATTTAAAAATAGCTATGTGTGCCTTTTTGATAATTTTGCAAGGTCGTTAAATATAATTTTACATACAGCAGCGTTATAATCGCCAAGAATGTTCTAGATGCATTTCATTACCATAATTTCATTTCCGTGGAAAGTTGTGAAAGGTTTCAAAATCTTCCAAAAACATTACTAAAAAATTTAAATATTTTATAAACAGTTAATATTTCTATAATTGATTATTTGAACCTTTTCAATTTGGTTATCAATTATTTTAATGAATACGTGAAATTCCGAAAATTGTGTATTTCATAAACTTGCAGTAATAAAGAATACAGTATTCCTATCCAATTTTCATGAATCCTTTTCAAATAACTGCATTGTCCCGAAATTAATAACAGCGGCTTTTCGAATAGAGTATCATCCGATCGTAGGAATAGATTCCATTGTCTATTCATCAAAGCCGCCAAACAGAGGTTATCTGCCTGAAAAGCACCCCAACCATTTCGAACACAATCCATCCATGAATGCATTCGCACCATTCCCTTCTCTCCCCGAGCCAAAGACAAAAGGCACGACAAAGCTATCGCATTTCGACTCTACATCCCGTGGTCAATAAACCTCTTCGCGATCCGCAAGACAATAGCTGCGAGGGAGAGAGTGAACGAGGGAAAGAGAGAGAGAGAGATAGAGAAGGGCGAACGGGCGTTTAGGTTGGCGTCAGTGGCAGGCATCAGCGATTGTCCTCCCTCGAATTTTCGCATCACACCCACGCATCAACACAGAGGCAACACGTGCAGAAGCTCTCGGCGCTCCTCTGGTCGTCGGGCAGGGGCGTATCCCCTTCGAATCTGCGCGGGCTTTCTTGGCGCCTTAGTGCGCAGGATTGGCCGGCCGGTGGTGGGGGGGCGTTGGAGCATCGACCGAGCGCGTCGGCTCGTTCCCCCCCCTCTCCTCGGCTTTAGTCGCCCAATGCACGGCTAGCTGGCTGGCTGAGCAGCCGCCCGACCATTGGTCCTCGATTGTGCCGACCAATCATTGGGAAAGTGCGCCCGACGAAAATATCCAATGTAAGTCCACAAATTATCTTCCTCAAAGCGGCACCAGCCAGACGCACGCCGAAGAGTCGATTCCGCCGTCGACGTCAAGACGGGTCCTCGCAACTTTTTTCCGCCGAGGAGTTTTAGCATCTCCGACGTGGCGAGCCCGAGGCTCAGCGCCATGTTCGTAGCAATCCGAGCCCGCTGCCTGCAGCTACTCGAGTCTCGTCGAAGCGAACTCGGGGCCTCCCCCGAGGACTTGCTTCGTCTAAAGATTCACATGCCGCTATCGGGTCCTCGTTATTGCGCTATTAGGCGGAGCTCTTCCTCGGGGACTCGACCACCTCGGGGAATGTCGCAGTATAGCTTTCGTTCGCGGAGTGTTTGAAATTTTCCGGGGGGTTGAATATGATTCGGTTCGCTTCAGTTGGTGCCTTTGCTTACAAGTGTTCGTCTGACTCCTGCCTGCGTCTGGATGATGCCGAGTGTCCTTTTAGATGTGGGAGTGTGTAAGTGCAATTTGAATAGGTACATGTGTGGGTATAAGCTATGCATGTGTGCACATGCTGGATGGATGTATGTATTGAAAACTCCTTCAAGGCATTGTTGTGGGTTTGAGTCTAATGTGTGGTATTTATTTGAGCTCTGAGTGGAAAGTTTTTGGAAACTGCCAATTATCTTATTCTGATGTTTACTTTCAAGTAATTGCTTAGGTTACTTGTTGCGTAACATTTAGTAAAATGCTTGAATTGATGGTTTTGCAAAAAAGAAACAGAATTACCAATAATTGTCTATCGGTTCTTTTGTACTATTACGAGAAGAAACAATTTTGTTTTCTGATATAAACTCACGTCTGACTGAGGTGTGTTTCGTTTATTGTGAACAGAATTTGTTTATGTTTTTATATAACTATTTTGTATATTGACCTAGCTTATTTCCAAGAACTAAATTATGCATATTCTAAATTCAATTTTTTGTTTTTTTAATAAATAAATAAATAAATAATCTATAATAAAATATAACATTTTCTCTAATAAATTTTATCATGAAAATGAGAGTAACTATGGCATCATCTATTTGAGTATTAAAGATCAAGACTTTCTCTGTATTCTTTAATGTACAAGATATGCACCAGTTAAAAAATTTACCTTGGAAACAAAATAAAATTGTAATTAAAACATTCTTATTTAAATTATAATTTTTAATTTTGGTTTTTTTTTTAATAAAAAAAAAAAAAAAAAATTTTGGTTTTTACTATTAAAGTATAAAATACCATGGAGCAATTACAAGAAGGTCAAACCGTAATGGTTGGTGGAGCTGGAGGTACAGTTCAAGTTGTACAAATGGGACAAGGTGGCCAAGCTATGATGCTTCCCCAAGCCATTCAAGTAGCTGCACCCAATGGTCAAATTCAAGTGGTTCCTGTTTCAAGTTTAGCTGGTGCTGGTCAACAAATAGTTATTCAACAACCACAAACTCCACAAATCATTCAAACACCAGATGGTCAAACGTACATTTATCAACCTGTGCAACTTGAAGGGCAAGTTCAACAACAAAGTCAACCAACTGGTAAATATCTACAAATGTGAAAGCATTAGAATTTCATTTGAATTATTCACTTATATTATTTTTTTAATTTTTAGTAATAAATATCAATGGAAATTTGATGCAAATTGCTAACCCAACGACACAAACTACCACTACTGCATCAACTCCAGTTCAACAGATTTCCAGTCCAGCAGCAGCAACACAGGCAGGAAACATTGTTATGGTGATTACATAAAGTCTCTTTCACTTGCACAGTCCGTGTATAATTTATTATGCAGACTTGTAGTGATTATAGAGCAACAATGCACGTGCTACAAATAATATAAAATATACACGAAGCTAGTATTTCACAGAAAATTTGCTTGTAGAGTAGTAGCACAAAGCTTTAAATTTTATATAGCTGTATACATTTTGTAATACTATAATTTATGTAAATTTCGTGTAAAACTAGTTTTAATTTTTATTTATAAAAAGGTAAATTAAATGGTTCTGAATGACATTTACAGATGGTACCAGGTAATAGTGGTCAGCCACAATTCCAAAGAGTGGCTCTTCCAAATGCTGAATTTCTTGAAGAAGAACCGCTTTACGTTAATGCTAAACAGTATAGACGTATTTTAAAACGTCGCCAAGCAAGAGCAAAGCTTGAAGCGGAGGGAAAAATTCCAAAAGAAAGGCCTGTGAGTACTTTTTAAGTTATTCTTTAAAATAAAAATTATAATTTAAATACACTCATGTTATATGACATGTAATATAAATTTCAGAAATACCTTCACGAGTCCCGGCACCGTCATGCAATGAACAGAATTCGAGGCGAGGGAGGACGCTTTCATTCTGGTCAAGTGAAGAAGAGAAAGTGAGTTTTAAATTGCAACTATAACATAATAATCTCTTTTCATAGGAAATAACGATATTATAATTAATTAGTCTTAACTTTTTCAAAAGAGGAAACAGTAACAATGGAGTAATGCAACAACACATAGCCACGTCAACAAGCAATAATACCATAAGGACCATAACGATACCTGCTTCCAGTGGAGGAATGCAGCATAATACTGATAATATGACGTCGACGATAATCATTGAGGTAAAATATTGTTTAATTATTACCCATAATACGGTAATAATAAGCGATGTTTATTGATAGAGCTTAATCATTAAAATAATGTTTTAATTTCAGAATGGAGGCGGGGACGTCTTGCCCGACATAATCAGCGATGGATCTTTGGTAGACATAAAATAAAAGAAAGTAGCCTTAAGTATAATTTACGCAAGACTTCTAACTTTTATTTAGAAGTCTGATTTATAGAAAAGTTTGTAAAAAAAAATACTTTTGCTACCATCAACTTCAAAGCGTGATTCTGAAGAATGTACATAATTAGAATTTAACGCGCATGGCGCCATGCTTTGATAATTGTTGATGATATTTTCTTTAATTAGAAAAAAAATCTTTCAGATAAAATTAAAAACCATTAATAATCAATTGGTTTAAATTTTATTAGATTTTTTTTCGAATTAAAGCGCTTGTTTGTAACAAATTTAGTCTTATATAGACATGACTAATAGTCTCGTCTTATAAATTATTTAATATAAAATTAAAAATTATGGACGTTTAACCGTAACTAAAGTCGAATAGTAATATTTTGAAAAAAGTTTCTCGTTTTGTTTGAAATAAAAAGTAGATTTCTCAAATCAGGATTTAATTTCAAGTTTTGTAAGTAGTATAACTATTTTTGTATAGCGAGTAAACTATGTAACAAAAAATTTAGTTTCAAAAAGAAAAAATTTATATACAGTTTGATAATTTAATATCATAAGTGTTGGAAGTTCATTTTTTTTTTGGTTTTGTCAACTTCCATCTTAGAAAATACAAATGAGAAATCAGATTAATCAATCAAGCATATTCAAATGAGTGCAAGTACAATTAACAATAGTTTAAGTAACAATTGAGTTATATGTCGAGCTTTTTTTACCGTAATTCGAGTGAGGAACTTATCCATGTAAAGGATGTTCTATACATTTTTGTACTGATTTAGATAAAGGATAATGTAGTGAAAAATTAAAGCACAAGAAGAGTGTAAATGAATCGTAAAATTTTATTTTATTATCTTTACTAAAAATACTAGAACTTTTTACTAAGTATTGAATTCAATAACTCTTCTTGCAGCTTTTGTAAATACAGTGTTTGCATGATTGATAAATGAATGTTTTGTAAGTATGCGTGCTGATGAATCGTAATTTAAAAATCTTAAAGAATAATAAAAGATAATGTAACTTATATAACACTCTTTTATAAAGATTCTCGAAAAGTAATTATCTATACAAAACGATCATTGTAAAGCATAAATAATATTTAAAACTTCTTTGTCATTGTAGATTTTTTTCTTCATTAAAATACGTTTGACAGTATAATTTTCTTTGAAGTATGAAGACGAATTTGCGAACATACTGATCTCGGACTATCTGGACCTTTTATATGTACTGGTGGTGGATCTATAGGTTTTGGTGGACCATAAATTTGTTCTTTTAAAATTTTCTTTGCGACTTTACCAATGCTGCCTCCACCATATTCACTGTCTCCAGTTCTATGGAAAAATGAGAAAATGAATGCAAAGTGAAAAATATAATGTTTCATTAAAATTTATTATTAACAATTTATCTTAAAATTTAATTTCAAATGATAAAGAAGTAATATTCATTAACCTAGACAACTTTTTGAATAATAGTTTCATATCTTTGCATTAACGCACTTATATTAAAGAAGAAATGCAGCGAAATAACTGTGTAAAATATTAAAGTTGTATAATAATGAATCTATAAACAAAAATGTAGGACATATATAATTTACAAACCTGACACGAAGAATTTTTCGTTCTCTTTCATTAATGACTAAATTATCCTTCAATTTTATAAGTCCCTTGTTTTTCAATACTCCGTTCGGATCAAAGGCAAGAGGATGCCTATAAAACTTATTTTGCGTAGTTTCTGGTATAGGAGTGTCATCCGGCAACTTAATCGTTGACTTCTTCTTGTTCGTAGCAAATTGAGCTGTTTAATTTAACGTACAATGAAAAAGGGATCGAAAATATAAAAGAAAATTCGACAGACTGAGCGTGACTGCGATTATTGAATTAGGACTAAAGATTCATTAACAAATCCTTTCAAGCATAGAGTCGAAAATAAATATAAGACTTCAAAATGACTTTCAAATACAAAAACCAAGCAGAATCTATATTTTAATAAACAAACAATCCTGAACTTATTTTTCTACAAACTTATTAAAAAAACTGCAATAGCCCACTCATGCTTAACTTTCAGTTACGGACAATGAAGAAACTATGCTTGGAAGGATCTTAGATTTTTTTTTTTGTTGACACAAAACGAATAGCAATATAGATGTTGTGTATAATAGAAGTGCGGTTCTTGCCTGTGCGCCATCCGTAGTCGGTTTGATATATGCTGCAGCGACGCCTTTTCTTTTCGCGCGCGACTACAGCCTCGTTCGGAGGCTCCTTTGGCAAGAACTTTTGCAAATTCGGATTTTCCTTTCGCAACTGCAATGTACGATGTATTAAGCAGGCGATGGATTATACAATAAAACTATTTTGTTAATAAAACATCACTTGTGTTCTGCTTATTAAGTATCCTGTCTCTCATACTTTGTGCAATAATAATTTTACAGATTTTGTTTCTTTTTGAGATGCATGATATATACAAAAATTTCACTTTCACTACTCTTTATAATTACACCTTTTGTAAAAATATTAATATAAAAAGATAAATAAAAACTCGGAAATGTTAGGTAAAGAGAATTTTTAAATTTACCCGTTCCAAGTGATTTTTTAAGGTTTCTGAGCGCCTGCGATGTGGTAAACGGTCATTTATCTTTGATAAATACAAGTATTCTTTAAAAGCTTCAGCTATTGGATCCCTTTCCAAATCTTCACTAAAACAGGGTTTTGTTTTGAAAATTTTAGAAAGCTTTTTCGGTGAATATTCTTTTCTGAAATTTGTAGAGAAATTGCGAGTCTCATCTTCTATCTCGAGGAACATGATTTTTTTATTTCATACGTAAAAAATTTGTAAAGGTATATCACGTGTGCGCCGTATAAATATTAATATTAAGAGGTTAAATTTTAAATTGAATTGACTATCGGAAATAGGAAAATGTAATGAATAAACAATTTAATTTTGCAATAATTGAATCTACGGATTTCTATGTTGTTGCGCATTTTTATTACGAATATTTGCGTATTTTTACTTTTTAAAGCAATTTAAATTTTAGCAATATTTTTATTAGTTAAGATATATTCATACAATTAATCGCGTGATTATGTTTTTGCAAATTTTTCCATTTCAATCCTCAGCGGCAGCATGAAGCTTTTGTAAAATGAGAGCTCGACGTTTCGCTGCCATCATTCTATTGACATTTTGCAAAATGACTTGACCGCCAGTTCGACCAATTGTGTCCTGATAACTGCACAATTGGCCGTGCAATCTTTTCGGGTTTGCATATCCGAATACTGTAAAGATGATATTGTTGAGGTAATGTCGAATTCCGTAAAATATTAAAGGAAAACTCACTTCTTGCAGCAGTGTACTGCATTCTTGGAACTTTTTCCGTATGCGGATTGAAATACAAATCCTTCAAATAAACGATCAATTCATTTCCCAAATCGAGTTCCTCGCCTTCACCTAAATCGGGCTCTTTGAATTGGATTTGATAACTAGTATGATAGCGGTCTAAAAGGAAATCTCTTAAGATTTTCTCTGCGTTTTCAACATTTTTCGATTCAACTCTCTCTTTGATTTCCCAATCAAGTATAGGTTTAATTCTGCATCGTTTGCACATAAAATAAATGTTATAATTTAAAATTACTTAATTCAATTTGTAATTAAAAATTTAATTCACAAACAATAATATCATTTTTTAGAAAAAATTTTCAAATAGCTCTATAGTTTAACTTACGGTTGTACTAAAGTATGTTTTTTTTTAAAATATTCTGATCGATACTCGGTAGAAAATGCCACACAGCGCTTTTCCATTTTTGCTTAAAACTTTCTTTGAACAGCGAATTATATTAATTAATAAGTTGGTGGATTTAAAAATCTTCAACTTACGGTAATTTTGAAAGGTTACAACTTGCGGTCTCAAAACCGCGGCGGGTGCCGACTGTCGACCTAACCTCGAAACAAAAACACAAGCGGACGACACAGTGCATGGAACACAGCGAATGCAATGGCAGTTTGTACCTCGATATTTTCGCAATTAGCGAGTGTAAAACATGTTGTCAAGTCCAGCGGTATGACGAACAATTTATTATTGAGAATAACGAACCGCTTGGTAAAGTTGGACTTTGTTTAAAAATATTTGTATTTGTTCATAACCTTACTTGGAACCTTAGTTGCTTAAAATCTTTAATTTATTTAGATTAACTTTATTGTAATATAATTTGTTTCATTCATTTCATACCATGTGAATAATGTTTTTTTTTTCACATACTTATCCTGATTTAAATTATTGGTAGATCTTTTAATATTGCAGTGAAAAAGTATTTTTTGTATTACATTACTTAATTCATTTTTAGAATCACGCTTCATTATATTCTACCAATGCTGCGGTGGAAATAAAGCAAACACCGGAAAAATCAAACAAGTTTTATCCAAGAAAAATGAGTAAAGCTATGATGGCTTACTTAGAAAGAGCGAAAGCTCATGGTGTGTATTAATTCAGGACAAATATTAATTACAATAAATTATTTTTATAACATCAGTCAATCTTGTTATATCGATAAAAACTTATTTTTTATTAGATGAATTTATGAAAAAGGAAAAAGAGGAATATGAAATAGGAAAACGTCATTTAGCTAACATGATGGGAGAAGATCCTGAACTTTTTCAACAAGAAGATATTGATGTAAGCATCATATGTTAAACAATAAATTATATATATAGTTGGCCAGAATTTATAAAATATTTTTTATTTTAGAGAGCAATTGAATATTTACTTCCATCAGGATTATTTAACAAACATGCTAGACCTATAATGAAGCCTCCTGAAACAATTTTTCCTCCCAAAAAAGCTGCAGAGTTTGATGGAACAGGAAGGCCTTTTCACTCTTTCTTTTATACTACAAACCCAAATTACTACGGAACTCTTTATGTGAGTTAAAATTTATTTAAATTTTAAAAATGATGAATGCTGTTAAACTCATTGCATATAAATTTGATTTCAGGAAATTGTTGAACAAATGCAGATTTTAAATAAAATAGAAGATGAAAATATAAGGAAAGGAATAGCACCTGATCCAAATGTGCGATTGTAAGATTTGATTTTGGTTACATAATTTTATTAAATTTTATTTTCAGTATACATTTACGTGACTCTCTTCAATTATTTAATTTTTTTAGCGACTCTGAAAGTTCAGATTGGATAGCTCAAAGTGAATTAGAAAAAATGCTTTTGGAAGCAGTGTACATAAAGGATGTAAGATTATCAAATTACTTATGAAATTTAAAAATATTTTTAATATAATTTATTATAATTTTGTTCACTTTTTTAGTATGAATATTTTATTGCAACAATTCAAAGACTAGCCAATCATCCTTATTCTTATCATGTCAAAGATTTTCTTATGAAGTATAGAAGATTAAGGCAAACTCTTGTAACCTCGTTTACTATTCCTGAGGTATTTAGACATTACTTTAGATGCTTAAAAAATACATAATTTCAAAGCATTCTAAAAGCTTCTTATAAATATTTTCAGTTAGAGTATGATTCCGATGGTAGACCATTTATCACAGTTCCAAGTAAGTAGTTTCAAAATGCTGAAAAATCATTATCATAATAGAATGAAAAAAGTTTATGTGAATCTTTAATGTGCAGATTGTCAGAGGAAAACAGCTTTTGGCTCTGTAACACTCCGAGGCAATGGTACGGGTAAAATTAAAATAAATGGAAAGCCCATAGTTGACTATTTCCCGCATAAGCAGGACGTCGAGCAGGTAAGATTATTATATTGAAATTTCAATAACCTTTTTGGTTTTCTTATCATCCATTTAAATTTAAAATTATTTTTTGATTCAGCGTGCATAAAGTTATTCTTTGCGCATTTTTGAAATACAATATGCAATTTTAAGCCCATTGAATAAAAAAATAACGTTCACGGTACGGGTATAATACTTTACACACTTGTGCGATTCCAAAACATTCAAAGCAGTGCAGTCGGATCGAATGTATGGCTATCATACATGGGTGTAAAATTTTGCCCTTGTTAAGAAAACTACTATTATTTTATTATCTTTTGATATTAAGTAACATACAAAATTATATGCTTTGCATGGTGATCAAGACATTTTTCCGAACGAACGTAAAATTAGAGATTATTTTTGAAGACTAATATTGTCAAAAATCAAAAATAAAATTGTTTTTTAATTCAATGTGCGTAAAGTGCTTCTTTTATACGTACTTTTTAAATTTTGCAATTTGCGATCATAATAATACTCTTAAAACGAGCGTAATTTATATTCTTGTATGATTTCGAATCACTGGGATCGGTGCGGCCAGTCTTTGTGATCGGTAATTACACGGGTATCAAATTTTATGTCTTTGTTACGAAAACTGTTATACTACAATAATATAATTAAAATAGTATTAAGATCATATTAATTTAGACCTCGAGGGCGTGAACTATGTTGCAAACAATAAAGTATGTAAAATATTCATTCAACGCCGTTTTGAGTTCGCACTTTATATACACGGCCAGAGAGACGACATGCGTGAAGTAACGCTTCGCGCACTAACTTTATGCACGGAGTTACGAAAATTTTTCTTATGTAACGTGAAAGAAAAAAATTAAAAAGGGGTTCAACATCTGAATATTTATGTCAGGTAAGTAATTTTTTTATGTTACAAAACTTAATTATCATCCTTACTATGTTTTATGGCTTGCGAAGAAATTAAACCCATCCAATCGCATATCAAATCCTCACTCCAAAAGAAAAAAGAAAATAAAAACAAAGCCTAAATCATCTAATTCGGCTATAGAACCGGCAGTATTCATTCAATTTCATTTCGAGTACACATTTGACAGAAGGATAGCAAAAAAAAACAGGTGATATACAGAAATCTGACAGCCCGCGAAAAAAGATTTCCACTCGCGTCGCGGGGAATCCCGTTAACCATTACATCAGGCGCGTATCGTATCCTCCGTATTAGCATGGCGAAACTTTCTAAAGCCGCCTGTTTTGCCGTTCTTTTTCCGGTTCTTTATAATACCGCTGCGAAATTTTTAGACGCGGAACACCTTGAGTTCGATCGTCGGGTTCGAATTTACGACGGAGGATGATACATTGGCCTTCGCATTCGAGAGGATAATTTCGTTTGTTTTGGGTTGTGTAACGTTACAGCGGGATATAAAGTTTTGAAATTACGGTAAAAATATTTGAAAAGCGACAGAATTTTGTTTTTTGCGAACGTTTTATAGAGTGAAAAGTGTACATAAATTTCGAAGATTCGTAAATAAATTCTGTAAAATTTATTAATAGGTATTTGACTAATAACTGCAGGGATTCTTAAGGCACAAATCTTTAATTGTAAGTGATTTGATAAGAATTGGAAAAATCTTAATTCCTTAAAACAATGACCTCATCTTCTAGCAAGTTTAAATTCGTCTTTTAGCCTACTTTTAAAAGGATTGATGTATGTGGTTATGTAAATAAAGTATGCTTGAAATTGAATTTAAATTTTCGATGAAATCATTCATCAAGACAAGCACGTTTGACACAGAAAAGTTTTCACCTTACTCACCAAGTATCAATATTTATCAATTGAATTCCAGTAATTCAATGCATTCTGAACTTTTTAAAAAATACGTATACATTTACAACTGTAAATCATTATTGTAATTTCAATGAAAAGTTTACTTGTGCATCGTTAAACGGAAGTAAAAAACAAAAATAAAATGAGCATTATGCATTCCTCACGAACAAGTCTATAAAACTCAAATGGAAAAAATAGCATTTCAAGGAATCGAAGCTAAAGCAAATCCAAAGAAAAACTAAAGAAATGTAATAATTAAGTTAAAGATTTTATTCGTAAAAATTATATGAAATTTTATACACTAACAGCACGTGTAAATCACCCAAAGAATCTAAATCATTCCAACTCCTTTCGCGATCAAAAAGTCCCCATAAAAACATTTTCAGCATCTTTTCCTCAATCCACCTCCGTCCCACCCATAAACCCCCCATCGCCACAAAAAAAAAACAGAAAAAAAAGAAACGATCCGACGCGGGAAATCCCGCGCATAGCAATTGCCGACGTGCCCTCGCGCGTAGACCTCTCTTTTTTTCCATTTTCTCGCCTTCCCGATGCGTGCCAAACGGCAAGTACACGGTGAAAGGTATACGCGTCGCGCGCGAAAAATTCGACCTCGGGTGCGCGCGACCGATTCCGATTCCAGGAGGATCGGACGCGCCTCGGCGACAGAGTCCCTCGCGGGCTTATTTATTAGCGGCGCGCGGAAGAATCGAGTCGCCGGTTTATGTAAGGATGTTTTTGCGCCGGACGAGCTGCGAATCTGCGCGGTGCTCTGCCGTGAAACGTGACTGATGCGGTATAGGAAGTCAACGCGGTTCAGGATCTTTGATTGTTCGTTCTCCATTTTTTCGTTTGTTTCAGCGCGTTAGAATTAATGGTAGATTTGGTTGAAACAGTTCAAAGTGGCGAAGATTTTTTATATTTGTATATTCATGTTGCGAAATCGTGTTTTTCGAGAGGCGCCTTTGGCAGAGATAGCAAAATTTATGACCTCACAAATAAATTAAAATGAAAAAAATTAAAGCTGTAAATAATGTTAAATCGAATAAGATTAGCTTTTCGAATCGTCGAAATCCATTTATTAATTATCGGAAACGCGATCGCCCAGTCAATAAATCAACTTATCGACAATTCAACATCAAATTTCCACGCGATCCATCATTCGTTCCGTTCGAAATCTCAAAATATATTCTGCTCGAAATCGGCGTTTTTCGACAACTACGCCTAATGAACCCTCCCGGCTAATGCGCGCTTTGAATGGAACAATTGACCGGCTTAATTCGTCACTTTGCTCGGCGCGCTCAAAAACCCCGTCGGCGCGCGTTTAAAATAGAACCTGTCCGGCAATTTCGTTCGCGGCTGAGGACGGTTTCCCTCGGGTAGGGAGAGGAGAACCGCGGCGAGTTTGTTACTTCGCGCTCGCGAAGTGCGTATAAGCTCGGCAACATTTGCGGAGGGGGGTGAGCTTCCGTCCTGCGCTGACAACGAGATTCTGTGGAACAGGATCGAGTTTCTCAGCGGACTCGAGTGATTTTTTTGTGCGCTTGGCAAAGGGGCAAAAAGGATACGGAGTCACTCCAATTGACTGTATGGAGATCAGTGTAAATGACGTTTATATACTGGGACGGCGCAATCGAGTCGACGCTAGTTTAGCTTCTGGAATAGTCGCACGGCTTTTCTGTCGGTGTCGCGAGTAAGGGGTTACGAACTTGATTGTAAAGCTTCGGATTACTTTAAACTGGAAGTCGCAGTTCCTTCGTTATCGAGTGGCATAAAAACGGAACGGATAGGAAATATCGACACGACTCGGCTGCGGAATTTGCTTTGATTTAGACGTTTTTTAATCAAAAGAATTGCTTTCGATTGCTTTGTTTTATTACATCGTTTTCGTATTTAGTCTTATTTTGCACACATTAAGTCTTAAGCACATACGAAGCAGCCATAAACTGGTTTAAAGAGTTTTTTCATACATTATATCTTATTTTATATGATTTTCGCATCATCGGGTTCTCATTTGCGACGCGGTTTGTATCGAACTCTCGGTTGTGTGTGTGTTCCTAAATGGATCTCCGCAAGTTGGTTATTGCAAAGTTACGCGCAAATCTGCCGATTTGTTAAGGGATTGCTCGTGTGCTTCCTTTTTAGATTGCACACAAATTTGATTAATCTTAGAAATCACGTGTAAAAGCTTCATTAAATGAGACAGCAAGTTGTATAATAAATAGTCATTTTTTTAGAAATTTAATTTAATTTAATTATTAAAAAAAGTTTTTGCGAAGACGGCAGAAAATAAAATAAGCAATAAAGTTCTCACAAAAACATCTTTCGCTTATACAAGAAGCTAAATCATAACGAAAATCTAAACAGTAAATTTGATTCCAATTTTACGTCAATCAAAATCATTACGATGTTTGTACCGGCTACACTCACGATGTGTATCTCATAAAAGCGAACCGAGTATTGCCACTCGTCCGTGACACGGCGTATTCTTTGAAGAAGACTCATAGAGTTAAATAACTGATCGAGTTAGCACTGATCTATCCGTAATTAGCAGATGGCTCAATAATTCGTTGGCTGCAGTTACGAAACTCGTTTGCGCCGAAACGACGTTATTAGTGCAGAGAAATAAGATCGTGGCAGTAAAATTTTCAAAATTTTTATTTACTTATACTTTTTCATTTTCAATGCGATCGATATACATTCCTTGCGTATGGAACAAAATCAACATGGCGATGAAAGTTGAATATCTGGGATGTTAGTCATCGACAGACAATTCAATGGCAAAAACAAGCAAAACGAAGTGGTTGCACGAAAGGCATAGTTCATTTACTTTCTCGTCTACTCGAGAAAGTAAGGAGTCGTAAAATTTAACTTTTGTTTAATAAAGAACAATCGGGAAAACTTTAATACAAAACTAGATATTTAAACAAATAAGAGATTTTTTTATTTTTTACCGAAACTGCGAAATTCTTCGAAGGAAATTACCCGCAATAAATGACACATTTCACATGAGATCGCTTATACAGTTACAAGGAACAAAAGAAATTCTCTCTGCCGAGACACGCCATTCACATACTGATGAGAACTCCCAAATCTTTGGTTACACGAAATACCGTCACCAAATTTAGCGTAATTACTTTAAAATGTGCAGTAATTTCACATGAATCATGAAGTTGCCTTAATTACTTTATATTTTATTGAAAATCAACTCACGCGTATTCACAATACATCATAATATATTTCAACAATCTCCAAAGAGCTTCTTCACCTTCAACCTACATTAGAGCCGTCAAGTCCCGAAAAACTTCCGGCAAAAACTCCCATTCTTCCCGATCGAGCCCAAAAAACCTCTCTTCAAACCCTTCCCCCGCCAGCCGTCGCAGAAAAACGATCCCCACTAGCAAACACAGAGTAGGGGCTCCCGGCGATAATCCCCAACCGGTCTGCGTTCTCTCTCTCTCTCTCTCTCTCTCTCTCTGCCGATCGGCTCGAAGCGACTCATCATCCCGCTGGCGGCTCGGCTCAGTTTGAGCGCGCTCGCCGTTCTCCGATGTTGTCGTCGCCGCCGGCAGTCCGCGCACTCAAGCCAGCATGCCGCTCGCGTTCTTGCCGCCACCCCCGCAGATCAGACTGACAGGCGCCGGCTCCGCCAGGTCCTACTTCTATCTCAAGGTGAATTTTGCGCCCGCAGAGGGCTTCCTTTACCGGGTTGCGCGCGGCGATTTTCTTGGAGTGGACCGTAGCGGAGGAGGCTGGTTTTTTTTGTATGGTGCCGCGTGAAGGTTCGAGATCGGTTTGGTTTATCAGTGACGGGCTCGGTTGACTTGCGAGTGGTTTCGGGGGGTTTTTTTAAGCTGCCCGGCGGGGGTTTGACGATCGAGTGGTATTGCGGAAACGAAATTTAGTTTATAGAAGTAATCGGTATGGTTGAAAAGGGCGGCACGAGTAACTTTTCTTCTGATACGTTCACTCCAAGAAATTCGAAGCTGCAGTAGAGATCACGGAGGCTTGAAAAGAGATATTAATTTTTTTTAGTAAGTCGAGAGGTTGCGTATTATTGTAGGCAAAATTTCCTTAAAAAAATCTATAGTTTTTAATTTATTTTAATTATATCTTTTGTATTGGGAATCAGACACGGTTTTATACTGACGTTCCGATTTTAAGGTTCTTAAAATTTTGTTTTTCCGAGGAGTAGATCGTTTTAGGTAACTTCGGTCGTTAACTAATTAAATGCAATTTGCCAGCAACTTTATTTAATTTAAAAAAATAAAAGAAAGAAATCAATGTATTTTTATTAAAATTGTGAGACTGTCTTTATTTTGATACAGATGTCAATTCACGATAACATCGTACTTGGCAATTGGTCCCTTTTCTTTTTCTCCGCCGTCAAGTAAATGAATGCATCGTAACGACGCGACGACTCGCCATCATCTAATTTTTTGCCACTTATCAATTTAACTCATTTAAAACTGCATTCAATTAGCAATTCCCTCCTCCCAATAAAAGAAACCGCCATCCGAATCCCCGAGATCTCTCCCTCGGCTTTCGCTCTCGCCGAAACCCGCGCCGAAAAGCTAAAAAAACTCCCCCCCTCCGTCAACGCGAGTAATTCGCGCAATTTGCGGCGGCGATCACGTGATCTTTCCCATATCGCGTTGGGCGGCAGGCGGGCACATCGGGAATTGGTGCAGTGGGTGCCTCAAGGTTGCGCGCGATGATACCCCGACCGACGCGACATTTCATATATATAATGCTGAGATTGCCGTGCCACGAGCCGCGGAGCGCAATTGAGGTTATACTTGCGCCGCTGCCTTTGCTCGTTGGGAAATTACGTTTTTCGAGAATGGACAACTGTTCCGGATGAGCCTGATTGCGGGGGTGAGGTTGGATCCTTTTTTCGGTGGGTCGACTGGTGGATGGAGCTTCAGGGTTGACGATTGAATCTCGCTGTTCGGACGCTTTCGAGGTCTTAGAACGGTGATTTCTTTTTTTTTTTTTTTTTTTGTTATTGATTTAATTCGTATAGTAAATTTTTGGAGAAAGTGGAAAAGATTGGTAGCCAGATTGAAGCAAATAGATTAGGCGTCGATTCGATCGAGGAGATTGCGCGGCTCGTTTATCGCGAAATAATACTTTTAATTTATTGCATTAAGCATATTGTATCTGATTGGACGATCGGTATAAATTTATGACAGGGATAATAAAGTGAGAAAAAATTGCAAAATTAACTAGACGTCGTAACGATTGTAAAATCTCGAGAATATAATTAAGAAACATTAGACTCTTTCATTGTTGTTTTAAACCACTTAATACACAATGAATTGGTTTGTCGCCTCAAAACGGCACCGCAATTAATTTAAAATAATAGTCGACACTCCGAGCTGTTTCCAACTGTCGATTAGACTTCTACGTTACAAGTGAAAAATTAATGAAGGTTTACGCCTCTTATCTTAGGAATGCTTGAGTGAAAATTTGTACTAATGCAGCTTGTTCAAGCATCTTGATTGAAATTATAAATACTTTGGCGATCAAGTAGTTGTCCACTTGACACCCATAAAGTATTTTAATAGAAGCGAACGAAAAATGTCAGTACGATCGGTATCGAATGCAAATCACCTTCAAAGTCGATAATGTGCAAATTATAACAGCGCCGAAATCGAAAATCGCGCGATAATTCGCACGTATACTTATCCTTATCGTCGCCTTTTTCTCAAAGTAAACAGCTGCGATCGAATGCAAATCTCGCTTGATAATCGACACCGTGTCGCAGCGGTATTATTGCTGATCCGTAAATCAAGTGCTCGTCCCGAATTTCTGGTTGCTTTAAACGTGATTTGAAGTCTGAGAGCTGCGACTGCGATTTGCTGACGTCGGAGGGATAAGTCGGAGGATTATACTTTCGGATAGGAAACTTTTTATTGGGTGCTTAATTTTTTTTTTTTTTTTTTTAATATCAAACGGAATTTTATTATTTTTGTGCATTATATATGCAGTCATATTACTGGCGGCTCGTTGTGATTTGAATGGAAATAAGAAACTGATGGTCTCTGCTGTCTAAATCCATTATTATGCGACGTTTTACTAAGTTTTTGCAGGCACTAAAAATAAGTCATAACAGGTTGGCCAAACTTTTTTTAATTTTACGGTTGTAACAATTTTAGATTAGGAACATAATTTAAATAAACGCCTTTTAATTATTTTTATACAAACAGGTTATGCAGTTGTCACTTATATATTTTTAGTGTTTGAAAAGGACTAATAAATCTAGCCGAAACGTCAAACGACAAAAAATTTAGACGGCAGAGATCGGTACTTTTTTTATTTCAATTCAAATTTATTATTTTCAATTTGTTTAATATTAATAAATTCTAAAAAATGTAGATAAGCGAGAGGAATTATATAATTAAATTGCACAATATTGTTGACTTCACGCATATTTTATTTACGCAAGAAGAAAACAGCCTCGTATTAATTATGTATTGTTTTCGAGGAATAAAATTTTGCAATCACCAGAAATAATTCTTTCTCATCATTAAGAACAATTCAGTTAGTATTTAATCATTCGTTACGTAACAACTTTGTACGGCAAATTTCAAAAACATTTTCGATTTTAACTTTCCCCTCTTGAAGATCCTTTGCGGTGTTTAGATGTACATTGTCCATACTTACGTATGAGTTAACCGCCTTTACACCTCTTCATAACAGTTGAGTCTTACTCTTATTTTTAGAACGAGACTTGTACCATAAGATACCAGCATTCGACTGTCACTATCTGTCCGCGAAAGAATAACATTTAGAGAATTTAATGATTTTTTTTCATTAAATTAAAGATAATGTATAACTGTACTAAAACCACCATTTATTTCAATGATCTCTATATCAATCATCTTCCTAAACAGTTTTATCCAACCCGGCATCATAAATCCAGCGGTTAATCAACAATTATCCCCCGCGGCCGCGATTAAAGCGAAACAGCAGGAAATTGCGCAGCGGTCGCGACGAAAATCCCTTAGGACCGATCGTCCATCACCGCGACGACCGCTTAATTATCCCCTCGTCGAAACCGCGCCTGCCCGCCGTCGAACCTCCAGACAGTCGCGCGCGTCGCTCGTTCATCCCAGTTCCAGCTGAAACCAGCGAAATCCGAGCGATCGACACTTTTCGCGCATATTAAATTTCCCCGGCCGCGCTCGGTGTCCCCCCGCGAAACGAGCTGAATTCGGTAAATAAAAAATGCAGCGGCGGCGGCAGGCGGCAGGCGTTATTACATCTACGAACGCCGGCCGCAGCGGCCGGAGCCCAACCGGCGGAGTGCCAGGCATCGGGCTCTCTCGGAGAACGGGAGCATAGCTAATGCCCTCCGCCGCGGAGCCGACGATTTTCCAATTGACATTCGTACGGAGAAAAGTGACGTATTGCGCGCTGAGCCCGCGGCGGCGGCGGCCGCCGAAGGAAGATCCAATTGTTGCCATTAAAACCTATGCGCACCTATATGTGCCTTTGCCTTTTCGACGATACGTTGTCATCGCGACCGGGAATTTCAGGCGTTGGGAGGATTTTAGGGTGATGTCTGATGTTAAGGCTGATTTTTAACTGATTTTTCGAGTATGCAGCCGGTTTAATGAGGCAGCGGTGCAATTTATTCCGGAGAGCAATGGATGTCAAAGCAATAAATTTCCACGATATTGATGCGCTAGTCCGACGAATGTGACATGTACTAAAAGAAGGATTTTTATTTTTAAACTGTTGCGTAAATTAATTTAAAGAATCATCAGACTAAACTAGAATTGCTTAATTCGACAGTCTATTCGACAAATATTCCAAAAGCCATTCGTCGCCGACGCGTTGTCTCTCTGCTCGCAGAGTCAACAATTTGTTTTCGCACAATCAACGGCTCCGACGTACACCGAGTCCAATGACTGCGGGCTCAGACCCCCGAACGAGCCCATTGCTTTTGACGAGGGGATAAGAAAAACAAAAAAGGGTCCGGATTTCAATCGACGAAAGATAAGTGCGTCTCACCGCGGGTCGGTAGGTGGCGTGTACACATTCATCGACCTTGGCCTTGCGCGCGCAGAAACCGCGTCTGCTCGCCTAGGAATTCGAAATATTTCGTTCGGAGGAAACGGACTTCCGTTACGAGGAGCTAACCGGCCGGTTTAATTCGTTAATTGCCGGCTCCGAGCTCGAGCGGTGTGTTACACCGCGGGACGAGGCGCCGCCCGACTTCGGTGCCGATTGAATTTTATTGGCTGTTGATTGCGTTTCGAGCAAGAGATTTTTGTGTACACTGGGTTCCGCTTGAACGTGTGTATATTGCGCGTGTTTCGGTGACTTACGTTTGTCGTTTACCATGTCCACTGATACTTTCATCGCTGTGTCATTCCAGGCATCGTTTAGTCTTGCTGCATCAACAGTCTTTTTAAAGAGACACACACAATTCGAGTCGAGTCGAGGCAAAATGTTTGCTTTCAATGGCATCCGTCGCGAGTATTGCCTTCGGCGTTTTAAGCACGTTTACAGTTTTTCATCGCTAAAGCAGCAAGCGCGATAAAGCACACGCCGCGATCGTCGGTTTGTAAGGAAATACCTGCTCGATTGCTCACGGCTCTTGTTCGCCGCGAAAAAAAAGCAGGAATTATTAATTCACGCATTAGGTTGTTGTTTCAATATTTCTGATCTATTTATGCTGTTCCTTCTGCTCTTGTTAAATCTTGGATTTCTCTCTTTTGCGCGCCGTCTTATACGGGCAATTGGAAATTACGCCGGATGTGTACTGTCGGAGAGGATAGAATCAAATAATAGTTTGCTGTTATGCCGATGCCGTTGGGTTTTTTCTTCGTAATTAGCGTTTTATGAGTTGCAGAATGCGCTATTTAATGAGTTCTTTATGCTCTAATGTTGTCGACGTAATACACAATTTACAGCAGGATTTCAAAATTTCGAAATGTAGAAGCGGAAGCTGCTCGTAGTATTGTTCTGGGATAAAAATATTTTGTTTTTCTTTTTATTTAGTTAATGACTGAATCATTACTACAACTTGATGAAATAACTACAACTAATTCACTTCCTGAAAAATAATAAGTTATTAAAATTTAACCATCATTCATTTACAGGTTCATTGAATTAATTAACGTCCGGTAAAACAACCTAAATAAAAGTTGCAGATCTCTATATTTCTTTCCAAGCCAAAAACATAGTAGGATCCAATACGCACTCCCAAGTAAAACTTTAAACGTTCAAAACTACTTTTATTTTTAGTGATCGCACCAGTGCATAGGCGCCACCGCTCATCATGGCGGACGACGGCAGTAAGCAGCAGTTCAACAAGGCCTTCCCGATCCTCTCGTCAGTGGTTCGCAACAAGCGCGTCCAGCTGGAGCGCAGCGCCAGCAGCATTCAGCTTCCGGCCTCGGCGATGTCGCTAGTTCGCAAGTCGAAAACGTCCTCCTCGTTGTTCATCAGCCGATGCCTCGGCAATAAACCGCGTCGCTCGTCCTCCATAGACGGGAGCGACGAGCCGCCTTGGAATCACGAGGACCGCTGCATGGACTACGGCACTCCTCCTCCGATAGAGGAGCCGCACTGTTACTCGATGTGCCTCAGCGAGAGTTCCTTCTCGGAGGAGAGCAGCTGCTCCGTCCAGGTGACCAGAGATTTCATTAAGACTCTGCTCACCGAGCATACCAGGACGCTCGGCTGCAGGCTACACATATTGGAAGATTTGGAGACCGGTAAGATCGACGCTAAGACGGTCGAGAAGTATTTGGAGACTTGCAAGAAGCCGCAGGAGATCAACGCTTTGTTGCTTTACGCTAGCTTTCTTGGCCATGGAGATCTTGTACCTCTCCTCCACAATCACGGTGCTGATCTTAATCACACGGAACTGGAATTAGGTATGACGGCGCTTCACCTCTGTGCCTTCAGCAATTGTCTGTCGGGAGTTTGTTATCTTTTGGAAAACGGTGCGAGTGTAAACTGCAGAAAGTCCCATACAGCTTATCACTTCGCTGCGTTTGGTAACGCCGTGGACGTAGCCAAGTACTTCATGCAACTGGGGTGGAGTCAGGAGTCTCCTTTGGGCGAAGAAACGGTTCTTCACTCCGCAGCGAGAAATAACTCACTGGATGTCTTGAAATTAATAGCTCCCAACAATCTTACGATTAATCGTCTGGACAATACCGGGTACGCAGCAATTCACTACATCGCCGAACGAGGTGACTCCACCGCTCTCAAGGTTCTACTATCTGCTGGATGTCTGGTGGACGTGTCAACGCGAAAGGGTGAAACAGCGCTTCACTTAACGGCTGAAGCTGGTTACGTGGAGAGTCTCGAACTTTTGTTAGCAAAAGGTGCTAATCCAGCTTTGAGGAACAGGAGAGGTCAAACGCCACTTCATCTCGCTGCTAGAACGCACTCTTTGGAGTGCGTTGAATCATTGCTTCAACATTCGGGTAGCGATCCCAACCTGGAGGATGACGATGGTAGAACAGCTTTACACGTGGCTCTTGGAAGATCGCTGCTTGCTTATGACGTGACCGAAATGTTAATTGGATGGAAAGCTCAAGTTAATAAGGCAGACAAGTATGGATACACGCCACTTCATGTGGCCGCGTTGAACGAACTATCACAATGTGTAGATGTTTTAATACAGCACGGTGCGGATCTTAGTGCAAGAACAAAAGGTGGAACTAGTGCCTTATCGATTATTTTAAGAAAAACTCCATCGTCTCTGAACTGTTTCAAACAGAGGCTAGATGCTTCCATTAGTTTACATCAACACGGGTCTGCAGCGGGTGAAGTTGAGTTAAGACTTGACTTTCATCCTCTGCTGCAACATCAACAACAAGGAGAAATCGGCTACTTAGGAACTTTTGTGAAGGAGGGTTATAAAGAAATTCTAGAACATCCTCTTTGTCAATCATTTCTTCATCTTAAGTGGCAAAAAATCCGAAAGTACTACGTAGGTAGACTTCTTTTTTACCTTATGTACGTACTCGTATTGACAGCATGGGTCATAACAGCATTAGCGCACAACTGCTACAATGAATCACATGGACAACTTGACAATTCGAGTAGACCATTGTGTGCGAATTCAACTGGATTGAATGGATTCCTTTACAGGCATCCCGTTGTTTTGGAAGTGGAATGGTACGCCCTCGTAGTTCTTACGGTTCTCGAGGGTCTTCGGAAGCTTATGGGCATCCTCACGTATTCCAGCGTGAGACAATTCTTTACGCAGGCAGAAAATATGGTCGAGTGGTGTGTTATCGTTAGTGTTTTTGCCACCTCCTTTGTTTTTACGGGCAGGACGTACACTTGGCAGAGTCACGTAGGAGCCTTCGCCGTGCTCTGCGGTTGGAGCAATCTCATGCTGATGATCGGCCAATTGCCGATGTTCGGTGCTTACGTGGCAATGTTCACAAGTGTGCAGGCCCAAGTGTTTAAACTCCTTCTTGCCTACGCTTGTCTTTTGGTAGGCTTTACAGCAAGTTTTTGCGTGATATTTCCGCGGTCCAAATCATTTAGCAGTCCTCACACAGGCCTGATAAAGGTACTAGTCATGATGACGGGAGAACTGGATTTCGAGGAATTGTTTTTCCCTGGTGAGGAGGAAGGAGGCAGGCCTGTTGATGTTGGAGGCACTTCCTGGATCTTACTTCAAGTTTCGGCTCAGTTATCATTTGTTCTTTTCCTCCTCTTTGTCACTATAGTTCTGATGAATCTTTTAGTGGGTATCGCTGTACACGATATCAAAGGCCTTCAAAAGACTGCAGGTCTGGCTAAACTAGTACGCCAAACTAAGCTCATCTGCGATTTGGAAACGGCCTTATTTTTGGGTATTTTACCACAGTGCCTAATGAAACTTTTGCGTTGGACCGCTCTTGTTTTACCATCACCGCTCAAAGCTGTTCTCACTGTCAGGCCTCTGAATCCGCGAGAAAAACGACTACCGCGGGACGTTCTCACAGGTGCATATAAAGTTGCTAGAGAACGAAAGGAACGACATTTCTTTTCGTCAACATTATCTAGCAAAAGAAGCAACAGCACAATTTATGGCTATCAAAAATATGAAACGAACTTATCTTTAAGGCGTAGGACTGTAGATAAGACCATAGAAGAGGATACAACGGCGCTAGAAGAAGCTGCAAGGCTGAAGGAAGAAGTTGCAGAATTGAGAAAGATTTGTGAAAGCAATAACAAACTTATTCAGGAGTTAGTTAAAACTATAGCTCTTGTGAAATGACTTTAATTACTCTTTGTAAGATAATAATAATGGGGTCACGGTATAGCCAAGATAATCTGTAAAATTTCTTAGCTTTTAAAATTTTCATTTTTAAACAGGATGTTATAATTTTTTGCGATTCTAGTCATACGAATTGGAAAATATGGATTGTTTTTATAATAATATGTTTATTTTAATATTATTGATGTTCTTGGCATTGCCACCGATTTAGTACGGGACCAATGTATCAATAGTCGTACAAAAAAAGCTGTAAGTTCTCGATAATTTTTTGATAAGTATTATAAATTTTCGATCATTTTTTTTATGAAATAAATAATATTAGAGCTATATCTTCGTGCTTTTTATCAGTACTAAGAAAGCTGATAGTTTTTCGTTATAGAGTTAGTAATTTATGCTTTATTGAAATATTTTTAAATATTTTTCATGACACCATAGTAGGTATTAGAGAGATCGAAACTTTTTGTACAGTGTAAATATATAAAGTGTAAGTATAATATTGTAAGTACTTGGATTTCAATCATTTTAAATATCATGCAATGAAATTTTTGATACAGATATATTTTTTAGCACTATTGTATAAATTTAATAATAAAAAATATTGTGATTGAGATCTAAGTGCTATACTCTAAGCTTAGAATTCTTTTGAATTAAAACAAACGAAATTATAGGGCTTTATACAATGTTATTATTAATAACTTTGACAATAAGAATTTAAATTTCATTCTCTAGTTACATATTACCTATACTCTGATAAACTTTATATTTTTAAACGCAAAAATAGTTTTTCTAACTTTTTACAGGTAATGATCATTGATAAAAGTGAATTCTAAATACTTGATGAAAAATACTCTATTAACTATGATTTTCAAAAAATTTTTACTTATATATTTGATAATTTGCTATTATTTCATTAGTGAAATGAAAGTCATTATTTTTGGATGTCTAAAAATAAAAAAATTGTTGGAATATTAAAATGCACTATTATTTTATTCATGATAATACTATAATTTTAACTATAATTATAACAAGCACGGTGGACTGTTCAGAAGAAAGAGTGAAGTAATAGACTAATTTATTAGTTTTATAATTAGAGCGTAATCTTTCAAATTTTTTATAGTTTATAAACAATTATTAGAAACGTTTTCATCATTATATAATATACAGTGTAGCGTTTTATAGGTTTTTGATATATGTATACTTAATAAACTTACTTTGTATTGCATACATTGAAAATTATAAATATATTTTTGTATGAATGTATCGATGAAATTTATGTAAAAAGTCGATTGAAAAAGAAAAAGTTTTTAAAAATCTATATCTTCTACGTTTTCCTTTTCTTTGTTACCTTTCGAAAAATAAATAAAGTACAGTATTCATTATTGATATTCTAAAACAAATAAAAAATCAGAGTTTGATTAAGATTTTATTTGGGCATAACATTTTTAGTTACTTTTTTAACTTTCGGTTTTCAGTTTTTAGAAATTTAATAGCTAATAGAATGAACTAATTTTCAGGCATTTCGACGTAAGTTTAAAATATTTTAATAAGCCACTGTAACTTGAGTTACTTTACTTTAAGAAAACGAGAATAATTTAATTAGAATTGCAGTAGGGCTGCTATAGTTTTATTGTAACAGGTGCTACGCTTAAAACCAATAAAATTGTTTCCACTAATTTTACGTAACAAATAAATTAGAATTGCTAACCACCTTGTATCGCAGTGAGCATATTATATTGTTTCAAGAAAAATAAGCGAGCAGCAAATTGTTATAAAATTTTTTCGAAACCCTTAGTCAGTGTTGAAGTTGCGCATTTTTAATGTTGTTCATGCTGTATTAGGATCAGATCGAATAATCGTCTCTGCTTACAACTTAGACGAAGTTGATAATGCACGACCTTAATTGTTATTAAATAAAATATTTGAAAATAATAACGTGTATTTTAATTTAATGTTTAACCAATAATTCATCCTATTGCAACATAACCTTTCTACTCCCTATAATAATTTTTTTTTTATGTTAAATAAATTAAATTATGTTAGTAAGTAAAAAACAGCACTTCAGTAATATACGACTGTCATTTATGCTTGGGTAAGTTTAAAAAAACAATATTCTGATCATTCATTTGAACTGACTAAAAAAAAAAACATATTTACGGTTTCACTAAACGATTGTCAGAGGCATCAACCTAATACGAGGAAAATCAATTTATTTCTCGCTTAAATTTGACAATTCTCAAATTAGAATATCATCTGTATACGAAATTTTTCCATTGCCTACTTTACGAGACCGCGGCGCGATTTCTCAAGCTTAAGGACGCGCAGTTTAAAATCCATTAACCTTTAAAATACGGCAGACAGATATTATTCAAAACGTCTAAACAGGAAATTTGCACTTTATTCGCATATAATCCTTTCGCAAGCGCGCCGTAAAACACATCGTCTCTCAGCCGCGAGTCCTCGTTCATCGACGCGCGGCAAGGAGGTAATAAAAAAGAGAACAGAGGAGCGCGTTTCGACTTTGCGCAATTCTTGCCCGTCTGGCTTGCTGTAAAACATTCGACATTTTTTACTCAAGGATCGTCGCTCGTTTTGCGTGGAACTTTTGAGGTTGCGACTGGGAGAAAAATTATTTGAAATACGTTAAAAATTTCAATAATTTCTGTTCGTTCGAAAACAAAGATCCTTGCAATTGCATAATTGTTAGAATATTGGACACTATTATTAAGACAGAACAATAGCATCAGCTTCAAACAAATAGTTTTTTCTTTTCAATTGGACATCCTTTTTTATTTATAACGTTCGATTAGTGCAGTTTTCTCATCTGAAAACAAACTGGAATCTTAATTTAAAACGAATGCTAATTCAATAAAAACCGTGACACCGCGGATGTTCAAAATGAACCATGGCAGTGCAAATTGTGCAGTCATAACAGCATCGACAAATAGTGTAAAAATAAATCTTTCAGTTAAACGTACAATTATAAGTATATACGTGTTTTCAGGAAATTGCAGTTCTGGGACTTTGAACATTTGCAGACAGATTTGTGACTTTGTTTTTTTTTTTTTAACAGGTTGTAAAACGTCCGGCAACGACGATTGTATGACTTTTAATCAAATTAGATGATAAGTTGACAGTTCGAAGCCGGACGCGATAACTGCATGCATTGATTACTTTGATCCGTCTTGTCGCGGTTCGGATTTTTATAACGGGATTAATTTCGATCCGCATGAGATTTTAGCACCGGTCGATTGCGACACGTGCCGGTATAACGCATCCTTTGATGTATAAAAGCGAATAAAATTTTCATGTAGGAATTTTTCTTTTTAAGATTCAAAGTGAATACTTCCTATTGACCTTTAAAAACGTGGGTTTTCATGTTCAATAATTAACCTTCAAAGGTTATGTTATGGTTCAGTAAAATATTAATGGATTTCAGTTTTTGCTGCAGAAAACAATACGCAGATCACCGAGAAAAAGACTCAACTGATACCATAAGAAATAAAATTTTGCCAATAAATATATTATCAAATGAGAAACTATATAAAGCTATTCAATTAATAATGTATTTTAAGTAATAACTTTTTGAAATTCTGAACAATTGCTTTAAAAAGTAATATTAATGCACTGCGAACGATAACTTTTAAAATTGTTGAAAAATTTTAAATTTACAAATTTTAATTTGCCAGAATATCAGCCAAACGATAAATTCCCTTATTTAACCCAAAGAAACGTCTCGAATCGCAGCTCAGGTAAACGTTCGCGAATAAATCAACCAGCGAAATTCCGACGAAACCCGCCGTTACAAACACCTCCGTTAACAATCGCCGGCCAGCATATCGGAGCGCGCGTTCGATATATTTCCCAACGCCTCGTCATCCCAGGCATATTTACAAAACCCGCGCGTACTTTTGATTTCGCATTGAGGAATCAACGAGCTCCCGCGAGCCACAGGCGTCAGTTGCTGTATACCCGAGGCTCGCGCTCTCACGTCGGAAGAAGGCCGCGCGCGCGCGCGAAAACGCGGAAGCGGCCGCCGTGCATCCGCCAGTCGCGTCTACTTCCGTCGGCACGTGCGCGACATGGCGATTCGATTCGCGGAACGCCGCGAAAAGCGGGATACTCGGCCGATCGAGGTGTGCTGCTTTTCGTCGGCGACGCGAGATCGAGATCGAGAGCCCCCGGGGTTACGTCACTTTTATGACCCAATGATCGAACGTCGGGCGAGATGCCTCGGTGATCGATCGAACGAATCGGCAGGAAAGATCGCGGGGTGGATTTATCGGGGCTTAGATTACTGGGATTTTTGTCTTTTTGTGAAATTGAGGAAGGTTCGACGTGTTTTCACGCCGGGAAAGATTGAGATGCTCGATTGGAGCAACTTGCAGATTTGATATTGGAGGACGACATAAGTTGATAATGCACTCGGTTTGATAATCTTGTCAACTAAGTGATAGATTAGGCTTTTTTTAGTAGCAACTAATCAAGAATCGGTATAATTTTACTTGTAGAGAGATAAAGAAAACTGGATGTTAAGTAACGATTAAGTGGACAATTATTACACAATGAACGACAAGATTATTGGATAAAACAATATTTTAACACTTACTAATTAATGCAATATTTATGTACAATTTATGACAATTGTTATTTATTTAACGGACTGTAACATAATCAAGTTACAAAAGTACTTACATAAAGTAAAAAAGTTCATAAATTGCATATTTAAAGCTGACCGTATTAACAATAAATGCGGAAATTCTAAAATCTTTTTAATTTATTAGTAGCATTTGAATTAGAACTGATAATGAACATCTTGATATTTTAAGCTCTTGAGCAAGTTTCTAAGCTTTTCAACAAGTTTCATTTATTTACGATCGATATCAGTGCCATTCATTTCCATTTTTCCTTTTCAGCAAAATAATCGGAATGTTGTAAATTTAAAAATTTCAATGAGATCACTGATTTAAGGAAAACAAAGTTATTTGTTACAAATTTAACCGAAAAATATTTAGCTTTTAAAAAAGATAATAAATTCAAGTATTAAAAGTCCGAGTTTAATGATCTGCACCCGAATTATCGGTACCTTATTATCATTATCATTTCATATTATTCAGAAATCGGTTGATCCATAATTTATTAATCATTTGTGATTGATAAACATGACAATTTACTGTTAAAAATTAATGTGAAAATTCTGGTTAAAATTTTGTTATTTTCCAGTCATAAAATGTAATAAGTCAAATTTTAAAAACAAGTTACAAATTATCCTTACTCTATTTAAAAAATGAATTAATTCGAGAAAATAAACTCTACATTTGCTAACAATATTTATTGTTTTCAAAATTATTATATTAAAGAAACTGCGTACTAAATTGCTGTGATTTATGATCAATCAACTCTTTGATTTTGTGATAATAATAAAATATTATTATTGATTGTAAAATTATTCCGACAAAATTATATTATAAGATATTACTCAATATATGTGCGTAAGAGACCTTTGATTTAAACAAAACGAATTTCACGATTGCTTCCATTATGAATCACATAAACTTTGCTCCTTCATCCTGAAACTCATCAAAATGTCAAAGAATGTCATTTTTTTTCCAAAGCTCCATTGTCCATCGTCTACAAAACCGAAATTTAAATAAAAATCCGATGCATTAAATCCGCATAAAAACCAGTTCAAAGTACGACATTGACATCCGAGAGGACCATGATTTTTTTTTCAATGCCATCGATCATTACCATAAAAAAACTCGTCCTATAAGCCGAACCACAATTTTCCCGCGCAGCGCGAAATTCGGTATTCCCAGCGAGGTTACAAAGCAGAAGGAAAACGGGCCAGGCCCAAGCTCGAGAGCGGTGGGTGATAGGTGCAATGAAGGTAAATGGCCAACAAGGCCGTAAACTCCCGACGGTCATTGTAATTTTCGCGCTCGGCGAGAGGAAGGAGAACGCCGGACAAAGACAAAAGAATACAAGTGACACCGGACGATTGACGAAGTTTTGAAGGGTTCGCCTTCGTGCCTGGAATTCATTTGGCTTTTCATCGAGGCCGAACAGTTTTATCAAACGATTTTAATGTGAATCATTCGTTCGTTATGTTCGTTTTATTATGAAAGGATACTATTATAATTCATAGGCCAACGTACGTTTTAGTGCACATAAATCGCAGCTGATGGCAGCGACGCTGATCATTTGTTTGAAAGAAAGCGAATGAAGAAACTTATAGTACTTAATCATATTACTGATTGATTAAATAAACTCGTTTTAAAAAAAAGTTTTATTCAATATTATTGTCTCGATCGATATCATCTGGACACCTAATTATCGCTTCATTTCAAGTCTAAAAATGAAAGGTGAGGAATTAGGATTATCTATATACTGGATATCGCTATCAAATATCAAGACTGTTTAAAAATTACATTTTTCCTCTTTTAAACTCTTTAAAAATTTTAAGATTATTAATTCACCTTTAATCAATGCAATATATTATAATACTTTTATCAATATGATCGTTTGGACACATAATAAGATCAGATGATTATGCAGTCATTGATTACAAACAATATTAATCTTCGGATATAAAATTCTCCGAGACAAGTTCTACATGTCCATTTTAATCTTACTAACATTTAGTTATAAAAGCGACTAAAACGTAATGATTATTTACCAAGTTAACTAATCCACCAGCTTCTAAAAAACCACGGAACAAAGACTCGACATCCTAAACAATCGATCAAAAAAAAAAAAAAAAAGAAAGAAAGAAAAAAAAACCGATCGGTCCAAAAGCTTCCAGAGTCCGAGATCGATATCGGGATCCTCGCCACGCGGAAGAGACGTTCGCCCGCGTAAAAAGCGCGGGTTCATCAGGTATGCGGGCACGCGACTTGCCGAATCAAGACGCGACTCACGATCGCGCGCTTATAAATCCGCTCCGGGTACATAAAACGTACAAAAAGCGAGCCGTTAACATATGCTCCGCTCGATTGGTCCTTGCCCGACCCCCCCTTCCACCTCCGCGCGGCACCGCCGTTTTATGAAGCATTTTTAAGAGGCCGTTACAGCCCGCCGAGGTTCACTTGTCGCGTAAACCTCCAAGTACCGAAGTCGAGTGCTTTCGCCGACGCGGCTGTAAAGCTTCGGGAGCAAGCCGGGTGTTACGAGAGGAGGATGTTTTTTTGTTTGCTCGCGTCGAGGAGGCAATAATTACACCGCCTCGCTTACCGGGAATACCGGCGACTATTGTTCTGTGTTCGGTGGATAAGGAGCTGGAGATTATCGGAAAATCGGAGACGTCGCTCAGTGTTTGCATTCCAATTGTCGACGCGACGGCTCGGACCGTGAAAGTTTAACGATACTTCAGTGAGTTACGGGGATGCGAGCGGCTCTTTTCAATAATTGCGCAAGCGCTGTTTTTTTTTGTCGCGTTTGTCGAGAATAAGAATTACGGCCTTATTCGAAAGAAATGCAACGGACAGCTATTTGCATTCGCAAATATTTTGAAATCAAATCGAGATGAACGGAGTTACGCAAATTGATTACAAATAAGTAATTGCAGTACTTTCGCAAGCAACAGCTTACATTACAAAGCGGATTCAGCATCGGATCAAGAGCTTGTTAGCAAACCAGGATCTCGGAAAGTAACGGACTCCAAAGTATTATGAATATGGTCACCCAATAAATTTCCATAAATCAGCTCCTATTCTCTTCGTGCGAACAAAAACAGTGATCATCATGCAGCCGCATTAATTAAAATCTAACCATCGAAAAATATCGTCATCCACTCAAACTCCGAGGAGAAAATTACAGCTCCGATTCTCGGAAAGCCGAGAAAACCGGCAGGAAAAGCAGCTCCTCCTTCAGTTGGCGGCGCGGCGCGGCGGCGAGTCTCTGGCTTATCGTCGGCTTTTATCGTCAACGATAAACTCGCGAATGTGGGAGAGAAAGCTCTCTTTCTCGAACTTGCCGCGAGGATTCCGATTTCTCGCTGCCGATTTATTCGAGGCCCGGAGGCGGTGATTTTCGGCCTTTCTAAAGAGGTCGAGCGACGGCTGCTTTCGCCCGAGTGGGCAGGAGGACACTGCGGCTAATAGATTGACGTCGGACTCTGTTTGCCGGAGGAATATTCATTTGTAATCGGAGAAGACTAATTGGTTGGCGGAGAGAGGAAGTTTGGCGCAGTCGGGTAACGGACGAATTGCCGCCTTTTGCGTTTCTCGTTTGAAGCTCACGTTTGTAAGTTCGTCGATTAGATTACACCTCGGAGGAGAAATACGTGCAATAAGTGCGCGGTGATTACTCTACTTGTTTTATTGTGAGAGAGACGCAGCCGACAGCAGTGATAATAGAGGAACAATGTGCATTATTGAGTGTCGGATTGAACGTTGAAAAATTCAAATAATTTCACGAGCAGATTAGAACTGGTACATGCTTATTTTAGAAATTTTGCTCGAGCAACACGTGTTCGTTGAGGAAACATTATATGTATTATCATATTTTATTATTCTTTCGACTTTATTGAATTCTCGAAGGTTCTCGACAGTGAATGTGTCCAAGAGACACTCTTTTCGCAACTATTATAGATAAATTTTCCCTAAAGTGATAATATTGAATTATACGAGGAATCACGCGAACCATTTTTTAATCCAGAAAGGAGCTTAAAAATCAGCGTGAAAGCCACGAAAAAGCACTTAGGGGATTCGAAAACTCGCCGTCGACGGAGAGCTCGGCGCTTTCATGCTAATTAAACCCGTCGCACCTGAAGCAAACACCGGGCCATTAATCAAAAAGCAGCCGTCCCCGTCGTAGCATCGAAAGCTCCGACGCCCCTCGGGCGTTCAAGTCTCCCCGGAGACGTTCGTCGCCCCCCCAAAAGCTCCAGGAATCAAGTCTCTCGGACAATCGGGGCGTGGGGGTGACTCCACTCCTCTCGTTGCACCCCTCCTGCAGAGAGAAGCCTCGGCGAGCCGCGGCACCGTCGCTCTGCCTCTCGCTCTCACCTCCCACTGCACGGCGGACAGTTCGCGGCGAGCCGGCGGCGCAAACGGACGAGCCTCGTTTTTCGTTCGAAAGAGAGAGAGAGAGAGAGAGAGAGAGGGGAGGGGGGAGGATCGTCGGTCGGCGCGCTCCCGGCCGGTGCCGAGCCAAATGACAGGCTAAAGTGGCTGAAACGAGCGCACAGTGGATGATGACGAGGACGCCGACGGCGACCGCCGCCGCCGCCGCTGCTACGTCGGTGAGGTGACATTTTTCGCGCGAGGTCTTAGTGTGCTGCGCTATCTGCGCAGATAAGAAGAAGAAGAAGAAGAGAGAGAGAGAGAGAGAGAGAGAGAGAGAGAGAGCCAAGGAACCGAGGATCACTCGACCGATGCCCTGCGTTTTTGAGAAGGTTGGTACACGGTTCCGCGCGCCGATTCGAGGGGGCTGCTCGACTGATAAGGATCTGAGCTTTCGAGAACGTTGATGCGCTCGTCGGGGGGATTTATAAATAGATTCCTTCGGTGACTCATCCGCAGAGGTGCATCTAATTGAGTGCGGGCAAATTGTTTTAATCTCAAGCGAAATTTCAGTCATGCGCAAGCACTTGGGAGCTCGCGAATTACGGGCTTGCGAGCCGATGCAATTCCGTGCTTATTATCTAATTTTCCTTGTCGCGTTATGAATGCGGATGGCGAAAAGCTTCGACTCGATGCGGCAGAAATTATTCGAAGACGATCCGATCGTTCGGTTCGTTTGTAGGAGGGGAGGGGGGGGGAGGGGCTGTTTTGGTGGATTGGAGTCGAGCAACCCCTCAAATCTATTCGATTGCCGGTGATTTTGGAATTTATCCGGTGATTACGTTGCTGTGGGCGAAATACGGGGAACGCGTATTAGAATGAGTTTTTAGGGGACAGTCGCGTGTTCGAATTGAATCCAATTAATTTTGCTTCTAGAGGATTAAACTGTTCTTTCATTTTGATTGATAGGGATGTTTTCAAGTACTGGATTGGCGTAATAATTTAAAGTGCTTTTAGTATTCTTTTTTGAGTCACGCACTGCTGTATCAAAAAATTATTGAACTATTTCTACTAAAGCAATTCACTGTTTTGTTTGTTCGAGCTTTATTTTCGTTTATCAATCTATAGAAACTATATCAAGAAAATATATCTTTCAAAGCACAACGTAATAAAAAAACGCAACCACTCGAATAATTCCAAACGACCTGGCTCCAAAGCAAAGCGAAATAAAAAATATTCACACAATCCCTTTTTTTTTTTATTAAAGCGACCCTAGAGCGACGATGTCCCGCTCGTGGAAGCTGAACGAGATGGCGGTGGAGGACCCAGGCGATCGGGTAGACATGACCGACCTCGGCAGAGCACCGCGATCGCCTCGCACGGAATGCCGCAAGCCACGTCACTACTCGATGGGCTGCATCTACGAGCGTCCGCGAAGGTTGTCGCGCGAACTGTTTCCGGGCCGCCTGGCCTCCCTGTACAAATCGAAGCGCGGCCTCAGGCCGTCCATTTGCCCGGACAAAGTCATCGTCACCGAGCCCCAAGACACGGGAGAACACGTGGAGATAGACGCGGGCACTCCCCCGCCGGTGGACGACTCCCTGTTCTTCGATCGGGAACTGGAGGCTCTGAAGCACGTCAAGATCGACGGGACGAGTCTCAAGACCGCCATGTGGGCAGCCGTCAACGTCGTCGAGATGAAAGACCTGCTGGAGATGGAGAAGGGAAACGTCGAGACGGCGTCGGACGGGAAGCTGCTGCCGAACGCCGACCAGAGATTCAAGAACATTGCCTTTCTCTGGGCGTGCTTCAGGGGACTGAGTCATCTGCTGCCGAAACTCGAGGAGTGCGGCGCGGACAGGGATTACGTCGAGCCGTGCACGGGAATGAACGCGATTTTGGTCGCGTCGTTGAGCACCAGTATCGCCTGCCTGGAATATTTGATCGCGAGGGGCGCGGACGTCAACTACGTCAACACGGCGATACATTACACGCCTCTGCACTTCGCGGCATTTGGGAATTCCTGCGAAGTGGCCGATCTTCTGTTGAAGCACGGGGCTAAGTTGAACTCGTCGAATTGCCAGGACGTGGAGCCAGTATTACATTGCGCCGTCAGAGCGCGAGCTGATAAGGTTGTGAAGTTCTTGCTGGAGAAGGGCGCCAGTGTAGTCCAGAAGAACAATTTAGGAGAGACTCCTTTGCACGTGGCGTGTTTCGTGCAGTCGCTGAGCTGCGCGGAATTGCTGCTTTGCACGCCGGGAACGGACCCGAACGCAGTCGATCAGAATCACCGAACGTCGCTGCATTACGCCGTTATGAATACCTGCTCGGCGCCAGAACTCGTGGAGCTTCTGCTGAAACACGGAGCGCTCGTCAACGTGAAGGACAAGCAGGAATTGACACCGCTGCACATCGCTTCGCTGAACGAACAGTCGCAATGCGTTGACGCACTGATTTGGGCAGGCGCCGATGTCAGTGCTACCACTAAAACGGGTCTCACGGCGTTAAACATCATTCTCAGGAAGATTCCGGAATCCCTGCAAGTTTTCCGACAGAGGCTGGATGCCTCCATTAGACTGAAACGACCAGTTCCTCACAACCGCGAATTCGAGATGAGACTGCACTTTGACTTGCTCTTCCCCAGCAACAACCAATGCGAAACCAGCTTCATCAACACTTTTGTCCAAGAACATCAGAAAGACCTCTTATCGCACCCTTTAGTCATGGCCTTCCTCCACCTCAAGTGGGAGAAGATACGCAAATTCTACTTGATGAGGATCTTTCTGTACGCCCTTACGGTCATCTTTATGACGACCTACGTACTCACAGCACTTGCCTACAAATGCTACAACCTCAACGAAGCCAACAGCTCCAAGATCTGCAACAACAAGCGAGCCTCCGGCTTCCTCTTCCGACGTCACGTCATCGAAATCGAGTGGTACGTGTCCCTAATACTCACCTGCGTGACTATACCACGGAAGATCTTCGGCTTTATGGTGTACAAGTCGGCAAGGCAGTACTTCATGAACATAGACAACGTCCTCGACGCCATAGTCATCGTCAGTGTCTTCGTGACCTCGTTCATCTATACCGGGCGCACCTATGACTGGCAGAACTACGTAGGAGCCTTCGCCATTCTCTGCGCTTGGACAAATCTCATGCTGATGGTCGGCCAGCTGCCTGCTTTCGGTACCTACGTGGCCATGTTCACCCACATCCAGTTCGAGTTTGCCAAATTGCTACTGGCTTACTCCGGGCTGCTCATCGGATTCACCATCAGTTTCTGCGTCATATTTGTGGGTGAACCATCATTTGGTAATCCATTTACAGGTCTGATCAAAGTGCTGGCGATGATGGCCGGGGAGCTCGATTTCGAAGGACTGATAAACCAAGACGACATACTTCATTCGGATGGATCATTCGTACTTTATCATCCCTTGTCCGTGTGCTCGCAGATTCTCTTTACCCTCTTCATCGTCTTCGTTACGGTCATCCTTATGAATCTCCTAGTAGGTATCGCTGTCCACGACATCCAAGGCTTGAGAAACCATGCTGGACTGACGAAACTCGTGCGCCAAACAAAGCTGATCCTGTTCACCGAGATGGTACTCTACAACGGCAAGATACCCTACACCTTCAAAAAGTGGATGTCCGACCACAAAATAGACGTGGATAACCGTAAGAGGGTGCTGGTGGTGAAACCTCTGAATCCGCTTGAAAAAAGACTGCCGAAAGACATCTTGAAGGCAGCTTACGAGATTGCTCAGAAGAACGCACCTCTTGTGGACGAAGACGACGTCAGTTTAAGCGAGCACGTGACTTGGATGAAGCAGCAGAGCGAGGAGGGCAACGAGTATCTGCTACATACGACTATGGACCAGCTATCTACGCAGATCAAATCAACCGAAGTTGATATCAAGGTCATAAAGGAACAGCTGTTAGACACTAATAAGATGCTAAAGACTATCGTGGCTAGAATACAATCGAGGTGAAGCTTAATTGCGGCCATTATTTCGTTTCACGATGGACTAAGTAACATTTATTTTTCGGCGAAGAAAATTAATTTTCTTACGCAATATCGCGAATTATGTCGTGAGTAGTTCGTAATATTCTTTGCTTGCAAATTATGATTCAAACACGGATTAAAAATTTGTTTTAGTCGTAATCTATCTGCTACAAATACTCAGTTTTCATACTCTAATTGAATTAATTTTTTATACTTTTACTTAAATTAATCTGTAAAAATAATTATTTTAATAAATAAAAATCATGTCCTTTGCAAAATTTCACATCTAATTAAAAAATGAATAATATAGAAATGTGTTTAAACGAGATACTGATGCTACTCAGCATTAAATGATTAATCCAAATGCCCATATTTTTAGATAATATCCTATGACTATATAAATGTTATTAATTCAGACTTTAATTCATTCTACAAATAATCAAAATTATGTACTAGTATTTATTATAAAACTTTGTGATATAAACGCAGGTTTACATTGAATGTTGTATGTGTGTTTTTCAAATTCATCTACGAAACATTATCAATCTAAAACAGTAAATGTCGTAAGATTTATGGTATGTATCCTTATAAGAGTACAAAGTATATTTTAAGAGCAGTAATGAGTGTTTTATATATTCGTATATCTTCGTATGAAAGTAGTGAAATGTATTAATTGTAAATATTACTATGAAAAACGGAATTATTTAATTAATTAATTGTATATTTATGTATTTATAACTTTTTTTTGATTAAAATAAAGTAAACGTTATTTTATTGCATTATTTTTATTAAACGAATTCCTTTTTGGACAAAATATTTTAAATCAGAAGAATTAATCTGATTGCTTTTATCTTGGATAAGATACGTTTAACTCGTAAGAATCAAAAATAATTTTTTAACAAGCAGTCTTAATTTTTGTATTTCAATTTATGATGGATTGATTTTTTATTTCTTCTTTTCATAAAAGTAGCCATCCAAATATATATTCATTAAAACAAATTCAATGTTTTATTCCATCTTAAAGGCTACTTCTAACATTTAGATTTTACGATACTGCTGGGCTTTGTGAGTAATCAAGCCTAAAAGAACATCACGTGTTATTACTATTACCCTTTTGAACATTAAAAGACCTTTGACCTTTTTTATCGAGAATCCCACCATTGTCATTAATTAATTTGCGTAATGTATTGATGTATTCTACAACGACCCACAAGAGAATAATAATTTATAAAAAACCATAATAACTGTAGAACAACCCGCAGGAGAAATATTTTATGGTATTACGATGGCTAAAAAGTGCTTAAAACTAATATTGCATTTTTGACTAATTTGAAATTTCGTTATTTAAATCTCGTTCTCTGAGAAAATGTAAAACCTTTTGGTTAAATATTAAGTAAAATATTGCATTTTTAATTCTTTAAAAATTATTCGTTAAAATTTAAATATAAATTTTGCTGAAAACGTCAAAAGCGAAATGAAATATAAAAAGCAAAGCTTTTACTTTGTATTAGAATGAATGAAAAAAAAAATTGTTTGCTGCAAGGTTTGCAATTTTTTAGAGGAATTTCAAATTTTTACGAGCACAATTATCATCTTTTGCAACCATTGACGTTTAAAATAACGTAAAAAAGAAATTGAGCTTCTCGCGCCAGTTACAAACTTTTTATGACTTTTTCTTTCATACAACAAAGTTAATTGATGGGAAGTTTCCGAGAAAAAAAAATAAGTTCTTTCATCCAATACCCAGTTGTATTTCTTATCAATTTTGGCCCATGAAATTCTCAGGCTGTATCACACACAGTTACTTGAATTTTTTAATTCATTTCGACGAAAAAATAATCTTTGACTCAAAAAATAAAAAAAATAAAAAAAAAATGTAATCCTAACTATTTTCTACGAATTCGACAGATAATTTTCCCGCTACAATTCGTTAACATGATGGACTGCTTCGATGTGGAGGCCAACATAAGCGGCGGCGGACCGACCGGGCAATCCGGAGCTATGCGCTGGGGAATCGCGTGGGCCCTCCGTTGCTTCGTTGATAAAAAAATGGTGGAAAGGATGAGGCTCGGTAAGATTGAAGATAGTGAAAAGATGCACGACTCTGATAATTGTTTCGCGATAAATTAACTACGTCTCTTTTTTTTTTTTTTTTTTTTTTTGCTTTTTAAACGTTGCACGCCTGCTTTGTAGTTTAGTTTTGCGCTACTTTAAAAATAGAAAGAATTTATTCGCTTTAGCAGTAATCAGGGTATTAAAGTTCTGTACTCGTTAATTGTTTAAAAGAATCTTTTTTAATTAATTATAGTTTTTATATGGTTTGCTAGAGATATATTTGCATTTGTTTTTTTGTAAATGAAAGGATTTTATTTATTATTGTAATTACTTGATAAGAGTAAACAATATTTAATAGGAATTATGATCTGTAATGAAAACAATATCTGTAATTAAAGCTCATAAATAGGCAGAAAACAACAATGAGTAGTACTTTAATTGTATATTATTTTTAATTTGACGAAGAATGTTTATGAGTGCATTTCATTCATTCATTACTTTTTATAATTTGACTCTAATTTGCAAATGCTTTTAACAAAGTTGTAAGCAATCTTCGTATTTTGTGCGCTGCTAAAGAAATGAATTCGGTTTGATTAGTTCTAAATTTGATCTACTTAAATATTTTTTAGCTTCACAAATCTTTTGATTGCCTGATTTCTATTATTAATTAACTGTAATTGCTTTTTCTGATCAATCTAATTTGATTTATTACTTTCATAAATATTATAACTAATATGTATTTGTTTTTTGCAGCTGGTTTGCTCACAAGAGATTGGCGCAGACGCGAACGTAAGAAGCCCGGACAGGAGGGTGCCAGAAGGAAGTTCACGTGGAAGAAACGTTAAACGTTATCATTGTATTTTTGTACAAATTTCACACATATATACACGTCATTGTATTACAGAAAAAGTCTTGTTACAATATAAAATGTTTTAAAACTAGTCTAATCTTTGCTATAAAAAATTACATTTTTTGGAGAGGCGTTAGACCAAGCAATTTCATTCCCTGAGCAAGTACTTGCCTGGCTCTGTGCATAAGCATCAACCTCTGATTTGCTAATTCCGATGGTTGACCTTTGATTCTCAAGACTTTGAAAGCTCTATTTATTGAATGGCTGAAATTAAATAAATTATTTTTTAACTGAAATACATACGATTTTTTAAAGCGAACGCTTCTTTTAAAAACAATATATAAATACAGAAAATAATTTTATTAAACTATTTTTTATTAAAATTTCAAATTACCTTAGTTGGAATAAATAATGCACCAATATACAGGGCTCTAGTTCCTCATAGGATTTTATCACAGCTTCATCAAATTTTCCAATGACATAAACTAGATTTTCTGCTTCTGGTTCTTTAAGAAGAGATGGTATACATTCGGTAGCTATAGAAGCACCAGAGTTTTCTTCCAGACTGACAAGTCTGCAGTGAGCATATTGCATTGCTACACCAGTATCACCTTTAACCTATTAAATAATACTTAAATTAATGAAGAAAGTTTAAAAAAATGTTCTGCTTAAACTTTATAATAAAATTTACATCTAAAGCCTTGTTCCAGTCAAATTCATAATCTTGTGACCTCCTGTGTTTTAGATCATTGATGATAACAGCTGAAATACCTAATATTTCTGTACTTGGATCATCATAATCTAAATTTACCTTTGTAGCTGAAATAAAAAAAATATTTTTCAAAATATTTTAAATTAATTTTATTTTAAATAGTCATAATGCTTCTAATACAAAAACTTACTTGGACTTTGAATTTGTTTCTCTTTCATAATGTCTCTTGTTTCATCTAAAATGTCTTGCAAAAATACAGCTGTACCTTTTCTCGTACTCATTCCTTTAATTTTTCCAAACTTAATATGTGCTAAATTGTTAGCCCATGGTAATTTCATAGCATTCAAAATCCCTATTAGACTTCTAAAATGATCTATTTGTGAATTATCAACTACATAGTACATTGAATCAAAGTTGTAGTGTTCAAATCGATCAATTGCTGCAGCAATATCTCTTGCAATGTACAACGAAGAACCATCACTTTTAATAATAGGCACAACTTTCTTTTCATTTAATTGTACAACCTTTCTATCTTTATCATCTGTACTTAGAACATTCAGTCTTTCCATTTCAGATATGAGATTACTTATTTTTTTTATACTGTACATAGATTCCCATTGATATTCATCAAATTTAATACCTATCCTATTGTAAGTTTTGTTCAACTCCTCAAGTGTATATTTTCTAAATGATTCCCAATTTGAAAAAGTATTTTTATCACCATTTTCTAGATTTTTAAAAATTTCTCTAGCTTTATCAGTAATTGTTGGGTCTTTTTCTGCCAGTTTATTTGCATTAACGTAAGCATTATACAATGTAGTTATAGGATTTTTCTTTATAGCTTCTTCTGATACTTTATCTAAAGATAAGCCTAATTCTATAAAACCAAATTGAACTCCCCAATCACCTAAATAATTAATTTTTGTTACGTCATTTTCAAAATATTCATTTATATTAGCCACATAGTTTCCTATAATGGTAGAGCGTAAATGACCTACATGAAAAGGCTTGGCAATATTTGGAGAGCTAAATTCTACAATTACATTTTCTGGTTTTTCAAATGCAAATTCTGGAGGTAATACTTTCCTGCGCATGGAATCCAGCTGTCCTTTAATAAAGTGATCTCTATTTAACTGGAAAGTGAGTTCTCCAGAATTATTTTTATTGATTTCAACATTCTCTAGAAAATCCTCAGATTCATTTTCTAATATTCTTGGAACTTCTTCACGGATGTCATGATTTTTTGATCTCAGTGGTAGTGAGAAGAAAAATTTTCCATTTGATTCTTCAAGTTTTAACTTTAAATGCTTTGTCACAGTACTTGTTTCAAAAGGTTTTTCATTTTGTAAAACTTGTGATAACTAAAATTTTATATTTGAATAAATACTTCTAAAACTTGCATATTTATAGAGAAAAAAGTAATGACATACCTTTTTATGCAAGGAAAACCTTAAATTATTAGCCATTATTTTATACCTTCAACGACTTTTTATCATTAAACTGTTATTTACTTTAAATAACATAATTTAATCAATGTTTTTGTATTTTGTGAATAACTCTTTGAATATTCCATTTTTAGGTTAAACACGACAAACAAAACCCACGTGTTTCCGGTATTTAAATTTAAATTTTTAAATTATTGATTCATTTTTATAACTAAAATTATACATTATTTCATGTATTTATCTTTCCATACTAATAATTATCTATAAGTACTAAAAAATTAAGGATTCATGAAATTAATTAATTTTTTATTATACAAAATTTTGTTCTTTTACTTGCATATTTTAATATGACAATTTTGAGTTGAAAAAATGTCCGCATATTTGGTAAAAAAATCATATTTATTAGTTTATAACGTAATTTATATTGGACGCCCAAAAAATTTATTTAAAATTAAAAATTGTAATCTTTTTGAAGATTTTTAATAAAGTTTCTGGCAAACCTATTACAGTTAGAATATAATTTATTTTTTTTTTAAACCATCCTTATCTTACCGAAAAATAATTGTCCGCGTTAAAAAAATTAAAGCTCTTTGCCATTTGAAATATTTCCGATTTGAAATAAAAGCTTTGCATTAACCAGCGTAGTAAACTCTACTCTATTGCCCTCTGCATTCGGTACCCGCAATCAACTTGGCGAATCTTCGAATATCTCGCTCGCTCGTTCAAGGAAACACCTGCAGCGCAGCGATATCATCGAGCAACGCCTCCGCTCCGCGCAAGCAGTGCAACGTCAGAAAGGAGGGAGCGACGGAGAGGCCAGAAGCAAGGGGGCAGAACCGGGATCCGCCATATTGCCGCACGCACACTCGTACACAGCCCGAATGGTGGGAGTCTCGGTGTCGGCGCACCCGCTCACGCACACCCACGTCCTCGCGCATCTCGGCTCGATAAACGGGCGAACGTACCGCTGCCGTCGCCGTGGCATAACCTAAAAGAACCGGCGCCGCTTCGAGGCAGCTCGAACCCGAATCTCGGTCCCGATCGCAGCGTACGTAAATCGCAATTGCCGTCAAGCATTGCTCTCTCGCGTACACACGCACACGAGAGGCGGTAAGTTTGCGCGCAGATAGGTGTGTTTGTGTGTATGTGTATGTGTGCGCGCAAAAGTGCGCGAGAGGGAGAGAAAAGAGAGAGCGCGCGCACGCTCGGCGGCGGCGATCGAAGGAAGGCAGGCAGGTCGGTCTCTCGCTCGCCGCTACCGTCAGTAGTTGCAGCAGTGCTCCGCCAGTCGCCCGGAGGTGGTGTGTGCGAGACTCGAGACAGCCTCAGAGACCGAGAGAGAGAGAGCGAGAGAGAAAGAGCGTAAGCGCGCCGTCGCCGCGTCTTCTGCCCTTCGACCGCGAGTGCGCCCTTTAAAAGGCCCCAGTGTGTGCTCTCTCTCTCCCTCTTCCTCGCGCGAGACAGCGGTACATACATACATATATATAACCTATTCCGCCCATCGGCGCGCGTGTCTATATATCTCTGCGTGCTCTCTCTCTTTCTCTCTTTCTCTGCCCTTGCCCCGCGAAGAGAGAGAGACGGAGAGAGAACGACGTATACGAACACCGACACTGTGTGTCTCCGTCGCCTGTGCACACCGCACACGCAGATATATATCCGCGCGCTGCTGCCTGCTCGCGTCTCGTGTGTCGTTCCGGAAGGAAGCTCTGATCGTTATCGGACTCTGTGTGGTGCGAACGAGCGATCGGAGCCCTCTCCCAGTGCCTCTCCTTCACTCTCTCCCGAGATAGAGAGAGAGATCTAGATTCGCCAAGCCCTTTCGTACGGAAACGCGGAGGGAGGAAAGAGAGGCGGCCGCGCGCGCGGAGTGTGGTGCAGTGATAGGTACAGGTATATATCGTATCGATATACTTTGCAGCAGCGGCCAGGCCAGGCGAACGGACGCGGATTGTACAACCGGCCAAGGAGGAGAGCTCTCCGGACTGACTGACTCGCAAAGGCCAGTGAAAAAAAAAACAACAAAACAGCAGGCATGGCGGGACAGACGATAAACGACAGACTGCTGGCCGCGAGGCACAGCTTGGCCGGTCAGGGCCTCGCCAAGTCCGTCTGCAAGGCCACCACCGAGGAGATGATCGGACCTAAGAAGAAGCACCTCGACTGTGAGTCGCTTTTCTATGTATGCACGCCGCGAGAGTATCGATTTAGTTATCTCTATCTCTCTCTCTCTCTCTCTCACTCTCTCTTTTTTCGTCTCTACCTGCCTTGCACTTGGCTCTCTCTCTCTCTCTCTCTCTCCCCCGCAAGCTGAGTGCAGCTCGAGAGCAAGGTGAAGTTGGGGAGCCGGAGAGGTGCAGTTAGGTGGACACAGGTTGCCTCCTCGGTTTTCCAGCAAAGTGTCTCGCGCTTAATGACGCTGATAATCGATTGGGGATGCCTGCAAGAGAGAGAGGGAGAGAGAGAGAGAAAGAGAGACATGTGGGTGTATAGAGTTCGAAACGCCGCGGGTTTATCTAGCCTTTTCGCGAACGCGATAAAAATAAGTACTGAATTGGAGCACGTTGCTCATAATCTCTAGGTCACGGCGCGTTCCGACCGCTCGGCGTTAAAGTGCAGTTATCGAAATAATTTCAAAGGCAGGATTGTCGTTCGAGTGCGCCCGGAGATATATTCAAATTCATTCTGCATCGATAGCCGTAAATTTCTAAAGCACATTTAAGCAGTGCCTCAATAAGATAAAACTCATTCGAATCGGCGCAATTATTGAAATTGATCGGATTTTAAAAGGTGACTAACTTCCCTCCCGCGAGGGCTCAATCATTATATTAATCGCTCGCCAGAAGCGGCGAACTCGCTTTTCCGAATGGAATTTTAAACTGCCCGCAGCCTCGCGTCGCTCGCACTCCCGCGGCTCGCGGAGATGTCTGCTTCTCCCATCAGCAGACTCGGCGCGTTTAAAAAAAAAATAATTCTAACCCGACCGTTCGCGGATCTCCACCGAAAACAGCCGCGACAGCCTCTTATCGGCTAATTATTTTTCGCCCGCCGACCGCGGGTTACGTCACGCCTGCTGTGTGTGCGCGCGTGTTTTCGCGTCGGCACAATTGGAAAGCTTTAATGTAGTACGCGAGAGAGAGAGAGAGAGCTTTATCGATTTTTCGCGCGCGTATACACCTCGAGAGCGATATGTTTAAGCCGCGGCCCGCACGAATGTGTCCCGAGAGCGCGTGTAACGTAGTCGTGTGCTCGCGAAAAAAAAAGCCGGCGCGCGCGGTGCTGAATTTTTATTTACGAGCACGAAATTAGTGCTCGTCTCTCTCTGGCAGCCGATTCGTCGACCGTGCCTTTCTTCGGGCTAATAAAACGACCAACTATAAATAAGCTATTTTATGGATATTTTTAGCCGCGCGAGTGCGAACAATGTCGCGTTTGTAGAGAGACTTTCTGCTCGAAAGTTTGTCAAAATTGCCGGACATTACGGCGTGCTTTCGATCCGCAGGGAGATTCTTCAGCTACCGTCCTCGCAAATCTGCGCGCTTGTACCGATTTCCCTCGTAAAAATAGAATCCGTCGTTTCGCCTGCTTAGTTTAAAAGTTTTTTTCTTTACCGTTGCGAAACCGTACTGCTGTGCTCGACTGCCGCCTAAAGTATCGTTAACGATAAAGATGCGCTCGTGTATTTCCCGGCCAAACTATCGGCTGTATCTCCCCGATAGCCTCTCCTCCGCGGCGCTCGTTAAAAATATCTCCTCGTTCGTTCGCACTCGTCGCGGGCTTCCAATGTACATGACCTGCGGAACCCGCGAGAGCATTAAATTTTTCCTCTCGGGTTACGACACGATTTCGCACTATGTGTCTACTCGTTACAGTCACTGTATACATTCGTGTTCCGCGCGCCTCGCGCGGCGGGTTTCGTGCGCCCGGAGAAGACGAAATGTAATGCACCCCGTTGGGCGCGCATCGATCGAGCATTAGCCGTGTCGGTGTGTGTGCGTGTGTGTGTGTGTGCGAGGTCAGAAACTGGCTTAGCGTCGGCGTTTCTGGACTCTCGGCCGATCGTTATCCCATTTTTTATCGCGGACCGAACGGGGCGAAATAAATTGTCGGAACACTGACAATTGGGGGAAAAGTTCTTTTTGGGGTCGACGGGTAATGAATTGATTCGTTGATTTATGAATTTACGAACGGTTCTCGAACGGATGGAACGAGGCGATGTTTGTATACAGAGTAAGTGCCCTGTTCTGGATGGCGAACGGTGGGAAAATACTTCGCGCGGATTAAAGTTTACTTCCTCGCGCGCCGAATGGGACTTTCTAATGCGAGGTAATAGAGCAGAAATTTTGCTTTCGTTCGGCGAACAAGTACTTGTTCTGCCTCGCGCGGAATGAATTTTAATTTTTGAAAATTGAATTTTGACTAGCGTTCCTGCAGATTTGCGCAGCGTATTACTGAGAAATTGAAATTGAAATGGAATATTTAATTATTACGAAAATAAAATGTATGTAACGTAACTACTTTTCCATTCTCTTCATTATCGCAAAGAAACCTTTTATCTGCGATACTTACACGAGAATAGAGTTATATCATTGTTATTTTCCAGATCTTTAATTCTATATTGAAAGTAGCTCGACTGACATGGAGTGTAATTACATCATATGGTTGATTAAATATTTGACATGTTCGAAATCAGATTTCGTGGATCTTTGATTATATATACTGGTTGCTAAGACGTTAATGAAAATAGTTGACATATACACTTGGCATTTAATAAGGTGATTTAGAGTTTAAATTCATTAGCTTGCGAAGCGATCGTAAACAATTACGAATTTCCTGGAATAAATGGAACAATTCTGTTGACCATCGTTCTAAGTAGAGCAATAGCATTGAGTACCACTCATTGAAAATTAAAGTAGCTTCGTACTTCTTACGCCGTAATTAAATATTCAAACTTATGGATGAATTCTTTCCTTCTTTTCTTTATTAAAAAATACATGAAAACTCTCGCAAACAAAGTTCGAAGTCGCGTCCGAGCGTCGATCGCAAGTAACCCAATTAAAGTTTAATATTCCCAGAGTCCCAAGTTTTCGACTCGACGCTCAAATTAGCTAACATTCGCGCGCCGAACAGTAAATCAATAATTCGCACCCGGCACGTATATCTCCGGCTCCCTCCCGAACGATCGCATCGCCAAGCGGCAAAAATCCAGCCAACTCCCAGCTCGGCGACGCAAATCCCCGCGCTTCCGAGAGCGCCGCGAAAGCGAACGGAGCCGCGACGTCGTCGCCTGTCGACGCATTCCCGCAGCCTCGGCTCGAGTCTCCCTTCGACGGAGAAGCGCGAGGGAAACACCGCGGGGGGAGGGACGTTGGTATAACGCACAGCCCGCTCGCGGGGCCGCGGAAGGAAGGCGATGCAGGAAGGAAGGAAGGCCGCCGCTTCTCCCGACTGTACATCGACTGTGCGTCGCGGTAGCCGGCGAAAGATAAAGGGAAAAGAGGGAGCGAAGGACCCACCGCGAGGCCGTGGTGTAATGAAAGGAGAGAGCCGGGGGTGAGGGCGGGGGGAAGGGAGAAGAAAGAAAGGGAAGAGAGACAAAAAGAGGGACGAAGGAGGGGCCGAGAGAGAGAGAGAGAGACGAGGCCGGAGAGTCGACGTGTACAGCCTGTGCCCGCCGACGAGCGTAAGCGATGCACTATAGCAAGAGATAGCCGACGCCGAGCCGCCGATACCGGGCTTTAGGGGCGTTTTCCGACTGGCTTTTATCGCCGCTCCAAAAGGCCCGCCGCTCTCGCGGCTCTGTTGTTTATTTTTAGGAAAATTTCGGACGATACGGGATGTGCGTACGCTCTTTTTCTCTTTTTTTTTTGCTTTGCGAAAGCCTGCACACGTGACTCTGGCAGAAGCGGATGATCGATATGGGCGTTTTTCCCTCCGGCCGGGCCGCGAGTTCGGTTCGACGCGTCACGTGTCGAGGCAATACATCCACGCGAATCAATTAGGGGCGTGTCGTAACGCTTTCTTATCGCGACGGATTCTGGTGCACGCGCGCCAAAGTGTTTTTTTTACGTTAACAAAAAATTTTTTACCCTGCTGTACAATTGAACGTTGCTGCGAACGTTAACTTCCTCGCTTGAAGCTAAGATTTATAACGTAATCAGGTGATCAACGAGGCGATGCTCCTCGAAAGACAAACACAGAGGCAAAAAGCTCCCCCCCCCCCGGCGGCGGTCCTCTCGCTCGTCCGAAAAGCCTAACGAATGTAGATATACACTACTTCGGCTCCCCGCAAAAAGCGCATTAGATAAATCCTTTTTATTACTCTCCGTACGACGCAGCAGCAGCGGAGAGTCACGCTGTGCGTCCCCGGCTGTCTCTCTCTCTCTCTCTCTCTCTCTCTCTCTCTCTGCGGTCACTCACTCCGATTACGAAAAGGACTGGTTTCCCGGCGCAAAGAGAGAGAGAGAGAAAGACTCTCGTACTCTCGGCAGGTATATACGCGCGCAAGGCGTTCCTTTTCTCGCCGCTTTATCGCTCCTTTGAGCCTTTATGCGACGGCCGTAGGTCAGCCTCGTAATTGCCGGCTGACAGTTATGGGGACACGCCGCTCTCCTCGAGGGTTATTTATCGGCGCGCGAACAGTCGCCTAGAGAATCCTGCGCGCTATACGGGAGAATCGGGTAATCGTGTAACGGGGTTAGTGCCACGGCGATTATTTTCGGCAGGAGCAACGAGCGCGACGCTGTCCTGAGCCGAGGTGGGAATTTGTCTCTCTCTCTCCCCTTCCCCTCGATTGCCAATTAGCCGCGGTCTGTCGGGGAGTGAGTCCGCCCGGGAGGGGGAGGGAATTTACTCGATTGATTAAATAATTATTAGAAAGTAATGCGGTGAGATACAGTTTAGAGTCGGGGGGATCAACGGGTAATGGGCTTTTGAGAGAGAGAGAGAGAGAGAGAGAGAGAGCAGGTTTCGGGCGAGGAGCGGAGTTGAATTCAGGTTGCTTAATTCGTGACGTGTCCGCTGCAGTTTACAACTTAGAATTCGTTTCTAAAAAGTTAATGGCGCTTTGGAGCCGTGCTGCAACTGTTAACTTTGAGCATAAATCAGATTTGTATTTGCTCCAGTGGAGTGCGGTGCTTATATTGTATACTCGGCAAGCTGCACTGGATTCTCTACAAATTCAACTGCGATTTTTTTTTTAACAAAATTACTAATATATATATATATACGACTTAACGAATCCACAAATCTTGTTATACAGATTGCACCGCGTTACTGCCGATAGCGTAAACCTCAAAATGAAAATAACAAAAAACCTTTCGCAAAGCCAAAACCCACAACTATATACACTCTCCGCAGATGTTTGCTCTCTCTGTCAGCAACCGCAACCGAGACGAAAACTTTCACAGAGAGAGAGAGAGAGAGAAGTCTCCCGATCAACGCTCCACCCGCGGCATCCGAATCTCGAGCGGCTCTCCTTCCAAAACGCGTCGTCCTTGAATCAATCGAATCGGCGGCGATCCGCTTCTCGCGTCGAGGTATATATACATCATACTTTCCTTTTCGTCGGACGCTCGGCGGCGGCGCTTAGCCGGCGGGCGTAACGCGTCGCGTGGGCGGTAACTCGGCCGCCGCTGCTGCTGATTGACGCCGCGAGATTGCGGAAGTATCGGGTGAACTCGGTCGTCGCGGCGCGCGCGTTTTCCCCCGCGTTTTTCTGTATTATTTGTTACGAAGCGTCGTCGCGCGGGATTCGATCGCGAGGATCGTGGATATGCGGCTGCGACGCGTGGATTGATGGTAGAAAAATAAATGGACGCTGCAACGCGGCGGCTGGTTTTCGTCGGATTGGGCAAATGCGTCTGTTATTGCAAAATGTATGCACGTAAAAATAATTAATGGGTTATGCAACTTAAACACAATTTTGACGTTACGCAATTTCAGCTTCGGCTGGTATTTAGGCATTCCATCGTGCGGTTCGATAGTTTTGCAAATGCGCTCTTTTATAATGCAAATGAAGCTCGTGCAATTCTCGAAGTGAAAACTGGTTCGCCGCAAAAGATTCCCAGATTACGTTCGACGTATGTTACGCTACTACACTATAACCACCTTTCAAAACCTCGACGCGAGCCGTCACAATATTCCGCCCGAAAGTAGCCCAAAAATTCACCTGCATCTGCCCCCCCCCCGCGAATCAGCGATCGCATTCCTCGAGCCAGCCGACACATTCGACGCACGCATCGAGCCGATGCCTTTATCGAAACCCGCAAGTTCATCCTGATTTCTCCCCGCGTTGCAAAATACTCGCTGTATAAATACGCTGCGCGCGGAGCCGAATTCGCATCGGCGTTTCGCAAGCCGCCGCCGCCGCCGCGGCGACGGAGCGGCGATGCACCGAGTCGCCGCGCGCCAGGTGTTGTGCGCGCGGCGTCTATGACTCAAGCCGGCTCGCGGAGGAGGGAGCGGGGGAGAGAGAGAGAGAGAGAGAGAGAGAGATAAAAAGAGAGCGCTCTCGTCCTTGGACTCGATTGACTGGATGCTGGAATCGCGGAGAGAGATTCCTTAACGGCACGAACATTTTTTTTCGCCGACGCTTCTTAACCGACGCGCGGTTTTTGCATTGGCGGACTGCAGTGGGTTTATGATTTTTTTTGGGGTTAATTTGGATGCTGTTTTTTTACTCTCGAATGTACAAAAATTTCCAGGTGAAAACATGTCTAAACTCTCACGCGCCTTTATCATAAAATGCGCTAAAAAACTACACTAATTTATTTTCCATCTATGCAAGCACCGCGACGGTCACTCAAATTATTCTTCGGGCAAACCCCCGGCGAAAAGAACGCACCACTGTTAATCCCGGCAGACGCGGCGACTTCCTCCGAAACCTCTCCCCCTCTCGCTCGGCTCCTTCGAAAAATTCCTTCCAATTTCCGGGCTCCCGCGGCAAATAAAAACCGACGGCGCAGCTGATCGAATGAAGCTTAAGCTCTCGCCTCGCGGGTGGGAGAGACGCAATATCCTCCCGTCCTCGGCGCCGACCGAGAAAGAGAGCGAGAGAGAGAGAGAGAGAGAGAGATAAATTCCTCCAGCGCCTCGAGCTATTTCAGTTGCGGCGTGTACACACGCGCGCCGGCGCGACTACAGGGAGGAATCCGTACAGCCGAGAGAGAGAGAGAGAGAGAGAGAGAGAGCTGGCGCGCGCGCAAGTCGCTATCGATTCCAGAATTTCAGCTCGGGGGGGGCACACACTTTGTCACCGAGCGATTCCTTCCTTTGCAGACTCTGACCTTTGGGCGGGGAGAGGAGGAGGAGGGGGGGGG